>CATIWM010407044.1:0-18047 GCA_949671775.1 Mallotus repandus | reverse complement strand
TAAAATTAGTTAAACATAATATTCATCAAGCTTTCAAATGTAAAAGAGAAATACATTCAAAAACTAAGAAAAATTAAGAAGAAGAAACTTCCCTTCCTATGTTCTTCTCTATTCTCTACTTCTTTTCAATCTTCTTTAGTTTCCACGTGCATGAACCATGCACACACACAACAACAATCTTTTATTTCATACACACTACTATTCTACACACACAACTCTTTGATGTTTTTCTTCCTTTTTTTTTGTTCTTCTTTTTCCTTTCCATGTTATGCCAATGGCTATTTATAGCCATTTGGCAAGAATTAAAAAAAATTAATTCTTTCTCTACCAAGAGCACTTACCAAAAGCTCCCACTACATCAAGAGCACTAACCAAAAGCACCCAACCAAATTAAAATCTATTGCACTATCCACCATCATTATCACAAGTGCTTATGCATGCTCCACTACCATTCTCTTTGATGCACCATCCACTTGTAGGTTGCTCCACCACCATCTATTTAATTCAACATTTCACATAAAATTCATTATTTTAAAACGAGAGCCAAGCATATTACTAAAAACAAATATAAACATAAAAATAATTAAATTCTAATAAAAATAAACATAATAAACATAAAAAAACATGCATTAAACCAACCTAAAAAACTACTACACCTAACATATAATCAAATACCCCCACACTTAGCTTCTTGCTTATCCTCAAGCAAAAAACATGAGAGCATTTATGACCACAACGAGTATGACACATTGACAAGCTTTAACTTGTCTATCCACCATAATCTTAAGTTAATACAAAACTTAAAACTCAAAACTAAATTGATAACTTGAGGTTAAAGACATAAACGTTACCAAGTGAAAAGCAAACTTTACAGTTGAAATCTCAAAAATTAATGAGTTAACACACAAGAAAAACAGAAGCAAGTGGAACTATTATATTAACTCATAACAACCCCTAAACCTAACATGCAAAAGATAGCAAATTTTTTTTTACAAGCGAGTGCGTTTTACGTTCCATCTCGCAATTTTTTTTATTATTCTCTCTAATCAATTTTTCACTCTTAATAATCCCCCGCTGTTCCCACACTACTAAACATGGATACCGTTAAGTGGGTCATTTGAATACTCTTACTCTATTTAGAGCATTGGAGTAGTTTTGGAGCATATAAAATTTTAAATTTAAATATTGGCTTCGTATTTAGAAGAGAGAAATTTATATTTTTATATTTATTTATTTATTATTATTATTTTTTTTATTATGCTATCATCTCACATGCTAGACCTAAGAATCAACTACAAATCAAAATTAAGTACCATTTACAATTATTTTTTTAAATTTCAACACATAAAATTCAATCATTCAAAAGCAAGTAAGCATTAAGTTCATTAAAGATTCAAATGCCCTTAACCACAAATTATTAGGTCAAAAAATTAAGTATTAACAAAAGATTAGAACACATATACAAGAAAATCAAAAACAATGTGCTCAACTCATCATAGTGATAAATTTTTAAAATTCAAGTGTATAAATTCTAAATTCACACAGCCCTAAAACTTAAAAATTTAATAACAATGAAAATAAAAATAGAAATCATAATAAAATTACAAATAAAGCATTAAAAACTAACTACATGCAAATGCAAGAGCTAACCCCCCTACACTTAATCTTCACATTGTCCTCAATGTGAACAATTAAGTGGTTAAGGGCATTTGAATCTTTAATGAACTTAATGTTTACTTGCTTTTAAATGATTGAATTTTAAGTGTTGAAATTTAAGAAAAATATTTGTTAATGGTACTTAATTTTGATTTGTAGTTGATTCTTAGGTCTAGCATGTGAGATGATGGCATAAAAATAAAAAAAAATATAAATAAATATAAAAATATAAATTTTTCTCTTCTAAATACGGAGCCAATATTTAAATTAAAAATTTTATATGCTCCAAAGCTACTCCAATGCTCTAAATAGAGTAAGAGTATTCAACGGACCCACTTAACGGTATCCATGCTTAAGAGTGCGGAAACAGCAGGAGATTACTAAGAGTGGAAAATTGATTAGAGAGAATAAAAAAATAATAATAATAATTTGCGAGATGGAGCGTAAAACACACTCGCTTGTAAAAAAAAAATTGTTATCTCTTGAATGTTAGGTTTAGGGGTTGCTATGAGTTAATATAATAGTTCCACTAGCTTCTGTTTTTCTTGGGTGTTAACTCATAAATTTTTGAAATTTCAACGGTAAGGTTTGTTTTTCACTTGGTAACGTTTATGTCTTTAACCGTGAGTTATCAATTTAGTTTTGAGTTTTAAGTTTTGTATTAACTTAAGATTATGGTGGATAAACAAGTTAAAGCTTATCAATATGTCATACTCGTTGTGGTGATAAATGTTCTCATGTGTTTTGCTTGAGGACAAGCAAAAAGCTAAGTGTGGGGGTATTTGATTATATGTTAGGTGTATTAGTTTTTTTGGTTGGTTTAATGCATGTTTTTTTATGTTTATGATGTTTATTTTTATTAGAATTTAATTATTTTTATGTTTATATTTGTTTTTAGTAATGTGCTTGGCTTTCCTTTTAAAATAATGAATTTTATGTGAAATGTTGAATTAAATAGATGGTGGTGGAGCAACCTACAAGTGGATGATGCATTAAAGAGAATGGTACTTGTGATAATAATGGTGGACAATTTAATTGGGTGCTTTTGGTCAGTGCTCTTGATGAAGTGGGAGCTTTTGGTGCAAGTGCTCTTGGTAGAGTAAGAATTAATTTTTTTTTAATTCTTGCAAAATGGCTATAAATAGCCATTGGCATAGACGTAGAATTAATTTTTTTTTTAATTCTTGCAAAATGGCCATTGGCATAGACGTTGAAGAGAGCAAGCAAGAACAACGTCAAAGACTTGTGTGTGTAGAATAGTGGTGTGTATGAAGTAAAAGAATGTTGTTGTGTGTGCATAGTTCATGCACGTGAAAACTAAAGAAGATTGAGAAGAAGTAGAGAATAGATAAGAATGTGGGAAGTGAAGTTTCTTCTTCTTAATTTTTCTTAGTTTTTGAATGTATTTCTCTTTTAAATTTTCGAGCTTAATGAATATTATGTTTAACTAATTTTATTTATGTTGGGGATTGTTGAACTTATTTTAATTTAAGTTGATTTATATATTGATTTTTCTTTAAATTTGCATTAAGCATTCGTTAAGCTTAATTATTTATGATTTGGTCATTCATAATTGATTTGTAATTAAGGTTAATTATTGACAAATATTGATTTGTAATTAAGGTTAATTAGTGACAAATATTAATCTTAATAGAAATATGAATGCTTGATTAATTGATTTAACTCTAGAGATAGCTTAAATTATTTTAATTTCAATTGGTTGTGCTTCATCATTTTATTTACTAAATTTGATTAGGTTTTAATTTAATGAGAATTAGTTAAAACCTTTTTAATTGATAGAAATAAATTAAATAATTTTTACTTGAGAAAGATTAATTACTACATTTGAAATCCCAAGAATTGCAATAAAAGGAAGACTAATTTCTTGTAATCGGCTTAGTTAAAATATAGTGATAGAATTCGTAACGTCATTTTATCATTTGTTTGTTAAAATTTAAATTAATTGATTTTATTATTTAGTTTCATTTTGGCTATTAAAATTTAGCGATTATAATTCACTTAATATCTGATTTTTAAACAAGTTAAAAATAGAATTCATAGTTGGATAAACATTCAATTCTCGTGGGACTGAATTGTACTTATTCTATATTACTTGACGAACTCGTATGCTTGCAAGAGAAATTAGTGCAAATCACACTGACCTAATTTTCCAAAGTTTTTGTTGAATATTTGCTCATTCTAATAAAAAATTCACAAATATTAAGTGAATGCATAATTTCATCCTTAAATTTTAAATGATTGATTTTAAAAATGTTTTAAGTTTTATTATTTTTGTTTAAACTTTTAAAAATTTATTTTAAATTTATTAACTTTTATGTATTTTAAAAACGTACCTTAATATGAACACAAAAAATTTATCTATTTTTATTCAATACAGAAATTTTACATGAATAGTAATAATATTTAATCTAAAAATATAATATAATTGAATAAATAACTTCTATGTTATTTTTATTAATTTGGGAGTTCACATGTAAAATTTGACCGCTTTTAAAATTAAGTGGCTATCCATTATAATATTTTATAAGTTAAATCAAATTGAAAAGTATAAATTTAAAGTCTTTCAAAAAAAAGAAAAGTATAAATTTAAAGGCATTAACCTGCTCCATTAGTCCACATACCTCGATCTGTCCGAGATTCGAAGAAAAAAAAAATAAAAATAGAAAAAGATAAAGTTTTTTTATTTTAAAAAAAAACTGAAAATAGATAAAGTTTAGGAGTGAAACAATGCATTCTGCCAACATAAAATCAATGTGCCAAAAGCCATTAAATTAACCTATGTCTAAAACTATGTGTTTTTTCACATTTTCATCTACCATTCAAAACTATATACTATACTGGTGGTACTTTCATTCAAACTGCATATAATTAAAAATAATAATAAAAATATTGTGTTTTTATGCATTTATCATCAACAACACTTCAAAGTTTAAAAAGTTCTGGTATAACAATAATTCTAATGTTCACAAATCCTTTCATAATGATTTGTCAGCATCCCATTTATATAAAACCATGCAAGCTAACTAATTATGCAAGTGTAAAAAAGAAATACCCACCAGAAATACACAGCAGTAGTGCATGCTAGCTGCTTGTAAAAATGTCAAAGTCACATTCCGGCATCTGTCACCTGAATTTTGCTGGTTTCTGTTTCATTCTTGGATTTGTTTTCTCAGCAAATGTTGCTTTTTCTGGCACCATTGTTAAGCACCTACCAGGATTTGATGGTGAACTTCCTTTTACACTTGAAACTGGGTATGTATATTTATTTAATCTTTTAATTTTTGGAAAAAAATACAGGGCTATTTTGTGTCACTTTCCCAGGAAAATAGAGATTATTTCACGTCAAGAACCCAATTTATTGAAAAACACGTTTGAGCAGAATATGGAATCGGGTGATTGTTGAAATATGCACTGAGATCAGAGAGAAGAGAGAGTAATTGAAAGACTTTTTCTTTATAGCTTCATTATGCTGACTCTGTTCTGTGTTTCAATTTTTATGGTCGTATTTTGTTCTTGTTGAAGTTGCACGACATCACATTTCCTCAGAAACTTTGTCGTTTTTCTTTTTTAAAAAATTATGGTCATGAAAATAGCCTTCAACGACATGTCGTCTTGATATGATTTTTTACAATTTTCAATATTTTCCCCTGTTTTTTTAATATTTCTAAATGCAATAGCTTTATTTTTTCTTGTTTTTTTTTTTTCAATTTTGTGCAACCATGAAATTAAAATAATAATACTAATTCAGCAAAAGTGCTTCTCTATTTTATTTCGAGACATTATAGAAAATTAATGTCTCCTTGTTTCTGTTTTGAATTTTAGGTACATATCAGTAGGGCCAGCAGAAATGTTCTACTATTTCATTGAATCAGAAGGAAACCCCAAAGAGGATCCTCTTTTGCTTTGGTACAGTGGTGGCCCGGGTTGCTCTGCATTCAATGGCCTAATTTATGAAATAGGTACCTTTCATTTCACATTTTATATTCATAATAGATACTATTTGGCTAATAAATTAGTAACAATTTTATCGAGTGTTGTATTATAATGTAAAAATATAATCTATGAAGTTAAAGTCTTTAAATACTGAAATTAAAAAAAAAATCACAACCAATAATTATTGAGATCAAATATTATAAGACTATTTTCAACTAAGTAACATCACGAATTTGAGTCATAGTGTATGCAGTTAGTTGTTTATAATTAATATGGATTTCATTAACAAGATTTTTACACAATGTGTAGGTCCCCTAGAGTTCAATATCTCAGATTATGAAGGAGGGTTACCATCTCTGGCTTATTACCCATATTCATGGACTAAGGTACTATAAGTTGCAGTGCTGTTTTCTCACTTAACATTTTGCTATGTTTCTCTTCTGAATAACGAGTTATGGCCAATTAATATTTGTTATTAACTAATGTAATCTTTGCTTGTTAATGGAATAATCAGACTGCAAGCATATTATTTCTTGATGCTCCTGTTGGCACTGGCTTTTCCTATTCAACAACTCAGGATGGTTGGTCCATGTCTGACACATCAACAGGATACCAAGTCTATCAGTTCGTCAAGCAGGTGAGATTAAAAATTATTTTTCACTAATTAATTCTCAAAAACTTTAAATTCAAGCTCGATTCTATTCCCATATTTATTCAGAAACTATAAAAGCCTCGTTTATTTATATACATTTATTTTGTAATTTGTGTTTTGCAGTGGTTGATTGAGCACCCACAATACCTCAAACTTCAATTATTTGTTGGGGCTGATTCTTATTCAGGCATTTCTGCTACAATGGCAATTCAACATATTTTAGATGGTGAGTACTTTTTTTTTTCTAATTTCTTAACTTAACTACTATTCTTGAAAATCAAATTGGTTTCTAGTAATCTGAATCCTGATTTGTTAATCTCAGGAAATGGCTATGGAGCAGAGCCAAGATTGAACCTTAAGGTACAAATTTTTCAAGAAATTAAAAGAAGAAAAGTGAAGAATTTAAGTTATTTTTTCCCTTATCATTTCTTGAAATGATTTCAGGGTTACATTCTTGGGTGCCCAAGAATAGATGGACAAATTCAAGAAAATTCAAAGGTCATTTTTGCTCACAGGCTTGCACTAATATCTGATGAACTTTATAAGGTGATCACCGCTTGAGGATTTCATTAAATCATTATGTTCCATTTTTTTGTTTAAATTAAGATATTAAATTCCATGTCTTTCGAATGCATGTAACAGGCAGCTAAAAATGCTTGTAATTCAGATTACTATGGTGTAACCTCAGCTGATTCAGGTTGCTATGCCACTCTTGAATTGGTTAAGAAGGTGAGAAATTGCAATATATAATGGTTAATATTCTTTTTTTCTTTTTGGAAATTAATTTGTGCTAAAATTGTGAATTTGCAGTGTTACAAAGATATAAACAAAAATGACATTTTGGAACCTAAGTGCACTTATGCATCTCCGAATCCAATCGAAGAATCGGCTAGAAGATCACTCAGGGGAACTACCGAAATAGATTTAATCATGCCACCTCTTCGAACTCCAGAAAAATGGTGTCATGTGAGTACTCAATTTTTTTTTTTTATAATTAGTACAGATGGTTAATTCTCAACACCATAAGAGAAAGAGAGGGGGCAGAAGTTTGAATCCTACTCCCTACAATAGGATGTCTACATTTTTTGTCACTTGGACTACTCGTAGGAGACAATACTTATTATTTTTTTTGTCTGCATTTTGCATTTCATATTCTCGTGTTTAAAACAATAATTTATCAGTCAAATAATCGTTGCAATTTTAGAAATTTATATCACATTCTCCTTCTATAATTTTTTTTATTTGTTGAAAAAATAATGCAAGTTCATGAGCTGACAAGTTTGATCAAAATTTTTGCAGAATTTTAATTACTCTCTATCCTATGTGTGGGCAAATGATTTAAGTGTGCAAGCTGCTCTTAATGTCACACCGGTATGTGGGAATTAAGTAATGAAATCAATAGTCTACATATTTATATATATTTTTTTATGTAATTAATTGTTGTGTTTGTAATTAATCAGGGAACAGTAAGAGATTGGAAGAGATGCAACAAGTCCTTAGATTATGATTATGATATCACTAGTGTTATTGATTATCATCGCAATTTCAGCACTAAAGGATTACAAGCTCTTGTATATAAGTAAGTACTTGAACAATTTTACTAATGAATTTTAGCTCGGTTCGTACTAAATTTTTGGTAAAATTCAAAATCTTGAATTCAAGCTTTGTTCATGGAATTTTTATTTTTTTTGAAATTTAGATGCTGATATGATTTTATTTCTGATAAAATAGTGGGGATCATGACTTCACAATTCCAAATGTGGGCACCCAACAATGGATAAAGGAACTAAAGTTGACTATTGTTAATGATTGGCGACCATGGCTTGTTGATGGTCAAGTTGCTGGGTAATGTTTCTAAATATTTAGTAACATAATTAAAGTTATTTCACACAACAATCACAACAAAATAAATAAATAATAAATATTTATTTATTTTCTTGATGCAGGTATACAATCAAGTACTCGGAAAATGGATATCGCTTAACGTATGCAACTGTCAAGGTAAGAATATTAAATTTAAGTAGTCTAATGATAAAAAAATTCGATTTAAGATGTTAGAAAATCATGGATTGAATCCATAGTTAAGGATAATACTAATTAACAAATGGTGTTGATTTGAATTGTGGATGTGCAGGGAGCAGGTCACTCACCTCAAGAGTACAAGCGTAGAGAATGTTATGACATGTTTGATAGGTTTATTCATTATTGGCCAATCTAGATGATGAATTTTTTTTTTAGATTCTTAATTTAAAAGCTACTTGTAAGAATTATTAGTTTGAATTTTCCAAGCTTCAAATTTGTAATTTTGGGGCACGCAGTTTATGTTAGTTCTTGGAAGAATTATAATAAGAATTTTGTCTGAGTTAAAAATATATATAAACATTTTGTACTCTTCCAAGAAATTAATGTAAAATTATGCATAAGGTTGAATAGTCAAATAATATAATTTCTTTTAAGATATCAGTAGGTCAACTATTTAATCATATAATTCAAATAAATAAATAAACATATGTAGACTAGTATTTCAAATTTTATGGGTCATAGAAATTGGTTGAAAAGTGCCACATTTGAGAACCTAATTTTTTTTTAAAAAAAACAAAACACTTTAGTTTGTCAATAATTTAATCTCTCAATTCAATTAATTATTTAAAATTTAAAGTTTAAAAATGTTGTCTAAACTTCTAATGGCTACAATTTTTTTTATCAATATATTAAAATAAAAAATAAAGTTGTATCTTTGAAAGATTTATAAATTTTCATCAGTTTAACTATTCACTTTTTGTACTAATTTTATTAATTTTTCTTCATTTCAAGGTCCTATTTGCTTAAAATAAAAATAATATATAAAATAAATAATATTTTAAAAAATTTATGTAATCAAATATAAAATAATGAAATTGATGATTTTCTAAAAATTATAACTTGATTTTTTTTTTATTTTAAGGTATTGATGTGTGTATGTGAGTGTGTATATATATAAGTGTAATAGTTATTGCCATATGAAATTTAAAATTATTAAAAACACAAAGGATAAAGTTGTTTTAATATAAAGATTAAAGTGTTTATTTGTATAAAATTAGATAAAATGTCTTATTTACTAAGATATTAACTAAAAAATTTAACTAAATGATTAAAATATTAAAAGAATTAAAACTAAAGAGCTAAAAAATTTTAATTTTAAAAAGAAAGAAAAGAATATAGATTATGCCAAATATTAAGGATGAAAATTTAATTTACTCTTTGATCTATCATAGTACGTTGACTGTATATTATTTTTTATTTGCATAAATAATTTCTTTCTTTTTTTTTTGAGAATGCATAAATAATTTCTATTAGCGTATTAGTAGCCCATTATTATTTACAAGTGACTAACGTGGAAGATTATGATGGTTTAAATTTTTAATAATATTTTGAAACATTAGTCTGAAAAAATTTAACAAAATGTGAACATAAAACTTATAATTTAGATGTTGGCTTAGATTGAAAAAATTACATACATAGTTCATTCAATAAGTAAAACATATAATTTAAATATTGTGATTTTATGATTAAGAAAATACTAAAAAAAATGAGCATCAAAATTCAAATTCCACCAAATAAAAAATTTACTACAAAACAGAAAATGTCCCATGATTAATTTCCATTTGAAAGTTGGTTTGACCCTCTTGGTAAATAACCCTCACTGTTACAAAACATGTGTTTGTCAATGAGAAGATCACAGTGCAAGGTAGTGCTGCTCTTATTCATAATGAAACCTATGATTTTCTTTCTTTATTTTTTTCCCTTTTGAGAAAAAAAAAAGTTATGACATATTTGCATAGTTATTTTAATGGAATTTTAGACCCTTTTGAGTATACATCATTTCAGATGCCTCACCTATGAGTCAGATGGGAAGTTTTGATTGTTAGATTACTAAAGATTTAAAAGGATAGCAATAATTTGCGACCACATATAATTTCCATGTGGCTCATGTCATTATACGAATAAAACATGAAAAATAAGGACAACTAAGATCAAATTCAAATATAATTTTGCAAAGGCTCTACCAAACCTATTCTTATTGTTGTGTTTTACTGTTTCAAGCTAAGAGAAATTATTAGTAATCCAATTCAGCATATTGAGTTTGTATTTCAATTTATTAAAATATCGCGTTAAAATTAACTGACAAAAACTATTCTCGTTTAAATGATATTTCCAATTTGAACTATCATGCATACAATTGGGTTAAAAAACTTTTGTACATCCTTATGGATACTTTTTTTAATTAAAAGTTGAGGCCAAATATCAGTGAGTATACTCGACTATCCAATGGTTTAAACTAAAAAAATAATATCAAACAATAATTTTTTGAAAATAAATAAATATTATATATGATAATACTTTAATGTCACTGAAATGATAAATCAGCATGCTACTTTTGTATACAATTCTACGTAACAATTTAACAATTTCTTTCAAACCGATTGTTTTATATGGGAAGATTCCAAATTTGACTAAGAATGTAAAGAAAAATGAAGACAATTATTCATAAAATAAGCAAAAAATGAAATAGGATAAGGAAACAAAGAAGATGATCTCTCAAAACGCAAAATATTAATACAACATAACAACAAACTTTTACGAAAATAATGATTTTTAACTTTGAATTGCAGGTGTTGAACTCTAGCTTTCCTACCATGTAAGAGTCAAAGACATGAATTGAGTCTGATATTAAAATATATATGCTAAAAAAATTTCAAATTTCATTTTATTGGATGATTTCTATTTAATTATGAATAACGAAATGAATTTTAGAAAAAAAAAATTGGATAAATAGTTGCACAACCATTTTAGTGGAATTTAAGTTAAAAATGCACCCATATTAAGCCTCATACATTTGGAAAATATTTTTTTTGGATATTTACTATAATAAAAAGAAAACGGGCAATATTATGAGCAGAGAACGGGCAATATTATGAGCAGAGAAAATCAACTTCAAATTTCTATTTCTACACGAAAAAATTATTTATTTATTATCATTATGATTTAATTGAAATATTAATAATTTTTAGAAAGATTTACCAATTTTATGTATATTGAACCCGAATCATTAGTTGCACCATATAAATGTTTAGTTAACAATTTCAATTTTTTCGTCATACATACAACGGGGAGAATGAACACCAAGTGGGAACGTAGGGTCTCGAATCTGAGACTTCACAGATGTTTGTGTCTGTGACTTTGGCCATCAACCAAACCAAGCGTCCGTGAATGTTATGACAGTTACTTTGACTAAGTGCAAAATACTTGGAATACATATTACATATCTAATGATTGAATATGATATTAGTTTAAATGAATTAATAAAAAGATATGCTAACAAAGCCATGTTCCAATTAATAATGGTAATTAACAATTAATTCAACGTATAAAATTAATGAAAAGTTCATGCTGATAAAACCATGTGGAAAACAAGTCTCAACCCTGAGAAAGGTAGCTTGAAAAGCAGATTGGTATGGATAATTCTGCTAAACACGTGTCTTAATAGATATGAGAATCCAAGCAAGCATGCAAACTTATGGATATCACTATCTGGGTGCATGGATTCATCTAAATCATTATTCTCTAAGTAATTTCAATACATAAAAAAACAATTGAAAGATCACACATGATCAATGTCAATCACCAAACTTGAAGAACTTCCTTTCTTGCATTGACAGAATGTTCGTTAGCAGCCAATTTCGTTACAAGTATACACATATATATACTTCACTAAAATTTGAAAGTAAGTTAGAGTCCAATATTTGTACCTAATTTTCACTTTGAATTTTTTCATTTTATTGCATTTATATAGATGATCCTAAATTTTAAAAATATGGGGTACCAATAAACCCTTGAGGCAAGCAAAAGAAGAACCATAATGGCTAGGCAGAATCAAGCACTTTTGTGCAAAACAATGTGTTTTAGTCTACTTCTTTTGCTTGCTTTCTCTCATCTTGCTGCTTCTCAAACCATTGTTGATACTCTGCCTGGATTTCCTGGAAAGCTTCCCTTCAAAATGGAAACTGGGTATATTGGAGTTGGAGAGATGACGGATGTGCAGCTATTCTACTACTTCTTTGAGTCTGAAAGAGACCCAACGTTTGATCCTCTTGTTCTTTGGTTTACTGGAGGCCCTGGTTGCTCTGGTTTCTCTGCAATTGCTTTTGAAAATGGTATGTCTACTGGACTTGTTTAATCAAGAAATGTTGACTTTGGTAGTGAAAATTCTTAATCATATGCTTAGTTTACTGTATTGGCAAGAATTTTGTAGTGTAAAAAAATTAAACTTTGATTTCATGAAATGTAGACCAAGGTGTACACTGATCCCATTTGATTATTCTATGTGGACATTTGTTCACAGGGCCATTAGCTATTGCTTATGATACATACAGTGGGGGCTTACCATCTCTGAAATTGAACCCATTTTCTTGGACCAAGGTGCATATCTTTATTTGTTTGTGCTTATTCTTCAATGCAATTTTTTCTTGTTATTTCTTAATTATTTTTATTGATCTTAGGTTGCCAGCATTATATTCATAGACGCACCAGTAGGAACTGGATTTTCCTATGCAACAACTACTGAAGCAGCCAATACTTCAGACACATTATCAGCTCAACAGTCTTATACTTTCCTAAGAAAGGTTGGTACAATAAATACTTCTTTATTTGGGCTTCACATATTATACAAAATTCTGAGAAATATATTTTGAGGTGTGACAGTGGCTGGTGAATCACCCCAAATTTCTTGGAAGCGCAGTATATATTGGTGGAGATTCATATTCTGGCATAACTGTTCCACTAGTAGTTCAAAATATTCTAGAGGGTAAGCTCAATTAGTACTAATAATTATCATTTTTTTAAGTGAAAAACCTGTAGAATGGTTTCTGAAGCAGCAAGTAACAGATTATAGTTTGTTCCATTAATGAATTGCAGGTATTGAAAGTGGGTTGAAGCCAAGTATTGATCTCCAAGTACATGATCTAATTATACTTAATCTTTACTGGTTCTAGCTTTTTAGTAGAGAATTGTAGGAATTTTAATATAAATGTATCTGACTTGAAACAGGGGTACTTGCTTGGTAATCCTGTAACAGACTATTACATTGATCAGAATTCAAGGATACCATTTGTTCATCGGGTATCACTTATATCAGATGCATACTATGATGTAAGTTTTCAGGAATAAATTCTTCACTACTTGTTTTCTGAAACAAATGCCTACTAATTGAATTTTCCATGCAGACTACTAGACCAGTGGTTTGATTCATAATTCTAAATCACTTGTCATTTTCAGGATGCCAAATTGTACTGCCATGGTGACTACCTGAATATAGAGCCCAACAACACACTATGTGTAACAGCCATGCAAAATATCAAACAAGTTAGAAAATTTTCTACACTTTTGGGCTCACTTGATAATGCATTGTTTTACAAGGTTTAATTAACGAGTATTGGGATGATTATGGCTACTTTATATCTATTATTACAGTGCCTATTGCAATTAAAGCTGACGCAAATTTTAGAACCTCAATGTGCATTTTCATCCAAGAAACAGACCGAGTTAGAATGGGATGTTAGAACTCAAGAAGCAAAGGTTATAGATGCTCTCCAGGCTAATAAACTCCCTGAATTGCACTGCAGGGTAAAATCTTCTCGCCATTGCGGAGATTTTATTAAATTAAGCTACAATGTGACTGATTGATTGATTAGTCGACCTTTTTAACATTACTTCGATTTCCTGTTCGGTGTCAGGAATTTGGTTATGCACTCTCATACAAATATATGAACAATGACACAGTTCAAAGAGCTCTTGGAGTTCGAAATGTAAGTGATTCTAATATCATGATTGTCAGGATTTTAAAGCAATTAATTACAGTAATGGATCATGATTTTTTTTCTAAAAAAAACATCATTAGGGAACTGTGGAAACATGGAGCAGGTGCATGAAAACATTCCCAACCTATACTGAAAATGTTCAAAGCAGCTTATATATTCATAAAAATCTCTCTACCACAGGACTGAGAGCTCTGATATACAGGTCAGGATTTTTTTAGTCTTATGTAGACTGTTCTTGTACATTTTGATATTGGATCAAAAAACTTGAATGCGTAAATTGGAACTTTGCTTTGCAGTGGAGACCATGACATTTCTGTTCCTTATGTGGGTACACTAAATTGGATAAGATCCCTTGAAATACCAGTTTTTGATGAATGGAGACCTTGGTATATCAGTGGTCAAGTTGCAGGGTGAGTGACTGCTTTGTTTTGATAAAACATTCAATACCTTTACCTCCTCTTTTTTCTTGATCTGATCTCAGAAATTTATTAATTCTATACAGATACCAAGTAAAGTTCATGAATGCACATTTTCGCCTGACATATGTGACCATAAAGGTTAGTGAATTGTTGGTAAAAAATAATTAAACATAATTAATAGAAGTTGTCAATTCATATAGTGAAGTCATGTGAAATTTTGAGTTCGGACTCCTGTCACAATCCAAATTTCTAGATACAAATGAATTACGAATAAAGGGTTAAATTTAGTTGCATGGTTTTTGTGCAGGGAGGAGGTCACACAGCTCCAGAGTACAAACCTGAAGAATGTCTAGCCATGGTTGATAGATGGTTTGCTCGTTATCCTATCTAGTTAGATTCTATTTAATTTTGTAACAAAAGCATGAAAGATATCACGATCATTCGTGATTTTCTGCGTTATGTCAATTTTTGATGTAGATTATAGAATATGTAATCAGTAATTAATCTCTTTCAATAATTATTTAATTAGCCCAAAAAAACAGGATTGCCTGAATTCTGTCTTCCACAGGCAACACATTGTTAAAATCCTTTATATTATTGTTCTGTTGTATCAGAAAATGTGATCATTTTAAATCCTGAAGATTACAATTTCCTGAAACCTTTTTCTATATGTCCTTGCTAATCTGACATCTGATAAAACAATGAATTATTCATCACAAGAGTCTCTCAGGCTGCATGTTCTGTAAGGAATTAATTTCCAGGAGTTCCCAAATGAGTTTATGCCATGCAACTTTGATGCATTTGTTTCTGAAATTCTCCAAACAGCTTGTAACCTAAAATTTAGCTGTTTCAAAACATCCCCGTCAACTTTTCTGAGCTACAAGCTCACACATTTGATTAAATATCGCTGTCAAGAGATCAGGAAAATTCTCCAGCCATCTTCACTTCAAAGATCAGCCACAAACAGCAGATTTAGGAGCATCAGTATCTGGAATCTGAACTAATATATATGTTCACCGATTCAACAATTTTTTTTTTAAAAAAAAAAGTTAAAGGCGGTTTGCACCGCCATCGCTTTGCATGGCCCTTAAGCACTGGGATGCCTATAAATAGGCTCCACTAGTTAGCATTCGAAGCAATGGTGTGATGAGTTGATGGCGGGTGAGTGAGAGAGGCAAGAGTGATGGGCAAAGGGTAGTTGTGAGTCGGTGAGTTGGTGAATGGGCAAAGAGGGTGTATTCTTCTATTTTGACAGGGTTATTGTTTTTGCTTTGGGTGTTAATAGAAAGAAATATTGCACTCCTATTAAATTTTTTTCGAGAAATGGTAAATGTAGCAATCTATTATGAAAAGTGGGCCGCGATTTCTCTAAAATGTCCCTTTTCAATTTACACTGTCCCCCAATGCATAGAGACAATTTCATCCTAAAAAAATAAAAAAAAATATTTATCTCATAACAGACCGCTATGAATATCATAAAATAATTTTTTCATAGTAAAATTTTTTAATTTTACCCCAATTGTTTCCTGATTTATTTGAAACTTTTCACATTAAAATCTATATATTTAATATTTCTTTAATTTTATTATCTTAATTAATCTAATTGTAATTTATTTTATTACATTTAATATCCTATCTTATATAAATACATTTCACAACCCTACGTAACTTCTGTCACTTTTTCCATTAATCTCAACGGCCCAACCCCACATATCTCAGAAGGCTCAATTTCTTGAGTTCATTCTCTGCAACATATTGGACATTTCAGCAATCAACTCTCCAATCCATCTCATCACATCAATCTGATTGGTTCTGTTCTTCAATTTTCTTTTAAAGTGATTCGAACTTCACACCTAGATATGCCAAATTTTTAGTGAAATTTTAATTTTTAATGAAAAAATAGTTGTTAAAAAATGAATTTAAAGCCAAAGTTATTTTATTTTATTATATTTTAAAGCGTTTAATTACAATAATATTTTATTATACAATAACTGGTTGAGGTAACAATTTTGATTAAATGCATAGTTTCATCCCTAAATTTTATATAACTAACCTTAGACACTAATCAATTTTTAAATTTTTTATTGAGTTTTTAAAAATTTATTTTTAACTTATTTAATCCTTTTAATAAAAAAAATTGATGTATTTTCATAAATAAACATTAATATGAGCACAAAAAAAATTAATGTATATTTAAACAAAAGCTTTTTTATTTTAGTTTATGACATTATTTTTATTATTCTGAAATTCATTTTTTAGCATTTTATGTCTTTACATTTTTAGCATTTTATGTTTTTAATGGCATTTGAAAGTGAGCATTTGTTCGCAATGTTATTACATGCATTAAATAGAATTGAAAAATATAAATTTAATTTTTATAGAATTTATTAGTATTTATTTATGTATTATTTAATTTTTAATTTTAATTAGTGTTAATTTAAGATTTTAGTTAATTAAATTGGTTTTCTTTCTTTTTTTAATTTCTTAGCTGATTTTTATGCATTTTCTTGTCTTTTTAGGAATTTTTGCTTTCCTAGATTGTTTGGAATTCAAGGGATTCGTGCTGGGGAACCCACTTACAGATGAGTACGGAGACGTAAATTTCAGAGTTGAATATGCTTATCTAAAGGCACTTATAGCAAGAAAACTTTATTTATATACTCTTTTATTTCTTTTTAATTACCACTTTTAAAAAAATATAAAATTTTATTTAATAGTAACTTTTATACAATTAATAAAATAATAATAATTTTTTATCAATTTTACCCTTATTATTATCAATACAAAGTAATAAATGCTCAAGATAATTTTAAAGTTATTTGTGAATTTAATTTTTAATTTTTTAAAAATTAAAAGTATTTTAGTTTTTTAACTTATTTTTTTTCTAAAATTAAGACTAATTAATTATTTTTTAATTCCAATAAAACTTCAAAAAGCGACAATTAAAAAAGAATGAATGAAGTAATTTTGATCTTTCAAAATTATATTTATATATACAAACACGATTCAAGCATCCTAATTAATCTTATATTTTCTAGTCTATGAAAATAAATTGCAAGGGTAATTACACACATATCGATCCAAGTCATACAGCATGCGTAAAGGATCTTCAGGTTTTTGACAAGGTGAGTTTTTTTTTTATTCATCTTTTACTACAATAGAAATAAGTTTGTACTCAGAGATTAATTAACAATAAGACCCTAAAAGTATCATTTTGATCTCCATGAATTTGTATATAATTTACCTATGAATTTTTTTATCAGTGTTGCCAAATTACGAGTGCTAATTACCAATTAAACAACAAAATCTGTATTTTTTTTTTTGGGCTTGTAGTAGCCTGGCCAATAGCCGGTTTTGGGTTCGGAGCCTGCCTAAAACAGGTCAAATTCGGAATCGGGATAAAGCTGATTCAGAGCCGGTTTAAATTTTTTTAACCATGAGTCGCAGGTTCCGGTTCCAAACCAAAAAAAATATTATTATTATTATTATTACTCTCTAATTATTATTATT
>CATIWM010407025.1:0-13485 GCA_949671775.1 Mallotus repandus | reverse complement strand
ATGAAGGAATGAATAATAATAGCAAAATAAAATATTTATGGAATAATAATAGTAATAATAATAAGAACAAGAAGAAGAGCAAAAAAATACTGTAAAAATGAAAAGAAAAAGATTAAAAAAGTAAAGAAGAAAAGTGGAGAGTTAAGTGTAAAAAAAGAAAAGAGACCGTGCTTTTGAAAAAAAATTTCCCTAAAATCATGTAGGATGTAATTTTCCCTTTAAACAACATCTTGAATCACTATATTAAGATCTATATTGAGTGAGATACGACACATTTACTGATGTATGTTCAGTCTACCCAATTTTTTTATATAATTTGATGATTGTTCATGAATTTAACCCATGACAATGATCAAATTAACCCAAACTTTATCATCAAAGTTGTAGCTCTATGTCTTTGTTTTATATAGCCTTTTGAATCATTTCAATCTGAGATTTGTAGAGTGAGTTATGTCCAAAATACTGAAGCATGCTACACAAAATACTAATTTATGCAAATTGATATTGTCTTGAATGTAAGCTGACTTATTAGCATGAACAAATGTTGAAATTTTCCTCTTTGGAACCTAGAATTGTATCATTGAGAAGGCCCGATACTAATGACGTTGAATTTATACTTCAATTGCATGAAGAGCGCCATGGCTTTTTGGGCATGCTGGGTAGCATTTACTGCATGCACTGGCATTAACAGAATTGTCTAGTTGCATGGAAAGGTCAATTTACTCGAGGTGATTAAGGAGTTCCTATAATAATATTAGAAGCAGTCGCGTCAACAAACCTATGAATATGACATGCATTTTTTAGCGTTGCAGGGTCTAATAATGACATTAATATGCTCAACCAATCTCCATTATTTAATGACAAATTTCACAGATATGCTCCCGATGTTTAATTTAAGGTAAATGAAACACAATACTGAGAAGGATATTATCTAGCATATGGTATATATCCCAAGTGGACAACATTTGTTAAAAGTTTCACATGTACAAAATATCAAAAGAGAATTAAGTTTGAGCAAATGTATGAGACTGCAAGGAAAGACATTAAGCGAGCATTTGGAGCACTCCAATCTTGTTGGGGTATTATACGTGGCTCGACTCGCTTTTGGCACAAAAACAAACTAAAAAACATAATGTAGGCATGCATCATATTACATAATATGATTATTGAGGATGAAGGAAATGAAATAACAAAGTGGAATAACGATGATGAAGAGCCTATAATCCCTGTGATCACAAGTTTTGTCAAGGAATTTCAAAATTACCTTCAAAGGAATGTGAAACTACATGATCGTGAAGTACATCATCAACTTCGATCATATTTGGTCGAACATATTTGGGAATGATTTAGGGGCAATGACAATTAAAATTTGTGTTAAAATATTATTACTTATATTTTTATTAATTAAAATTATGTGATGGAGTTAAATTAATTAAATGAAATATTTTTAATTAAGATGATTATGATGTAATTTACGAAAATTAATAAATAATTTTAGATTATAAATTTATTTTTTTGAAAGAAGATTATAAATGTATTTATTTATTTATGAGATAGTTAAATAAAGTATTAAAATAAATATGTGATTTGATAGTAGATCTATGCTATGATACTCTTTTGAATGTAATTTATAAAAAGAAAAAGTGTAATAAATGAGGGAATAATAAAGTGATGATGTGATATATGACTTATACTCTATTATATTTGGATGATAAAAAAAATAGAAAGGTAAAGTAAGGAGAAATATTGTAATTGTGTTTGGATAAGTAGAAGGAGAATGAAATAATAATTGTAAAAAGACGACTAAACCAACATATTACATTTATATAATACATTTTTCCACAGATTTATACTATATATTTTTTTATATTTTAAATTATACACATATTTTAAATCCCATCAGTTCCTACACATAATTCTAAAAAAAATAGAAACAACCAAGAAAAGAAGAAAATTCAACGCATAAACACATAAACATTCAAGAAAGTACTAATCAATAAATTAATATATAAACGACATATAAACACATAAATAGATGCAATATATTAATTTTCTTTAAAAAATATAAAATAATTACCTCAATTTGAAAAGTTGGAACAACCTAACTACAACAAATGGGAGAAATAAGAACAACAAACTAGAAAAGAAAGAAAATCTAAAAAAATAAGAAATAAAAACCTAAATATATAAAAGGGTTATTTTAGAATTATCAATAAAATAGTAGAGATAAAAATGTCTACTTATATAATTTGATTTCCCCTCCTAAGAGGAAAACTTTTTTACACCACAATTTAGGGTGTAATGATTTTCCCTTTTTGTAAGAGGAATGAGGGGGAATAATTCCCCTTCCATTCCCTTTCCTTTAAAAATATTTATACTTGTCAAAAAATATCAAATCTCATTTTGCTCCAATTCCATTTCCTTCCCCTTATTTCCTCCTCTCCCTCCTCCCAATATATGCATAGTGTAAAGTGGGGTGTAAAATATTTTAGTTCCAAAACACATTGTAATTTAAAAATTTATTTTCTTTTTAAATATTTTCCTTATTTTTCCTTTATTAATTAGTTTTAAGTTACGAAACCCAATAAAATCTATAGTTTTTATTCCCTTTCCCTCTCTTCCCTTTCCTTTTCTTTATTAAAAAATTTATCTTGTATTGTTTCTATAGTTGTCATGCATAGTGTAAGAGAACATAAAACATTGTGAATGCCTAAGAAAAAATGTAATGAAAGAGAGAAAGTGATTATGTAGCATGAGTATAAACTATTATGAGTATAAACCATTGTGGATTCTCTTCAAAAAAAATTTTAAGTAACTTTAGGGTGTAATTTTTTTTTTTAACAACTTTAGGGTGTAATTAAGGGTTGAATTTGTCCCTTTAGCAATTAATTCAATATCATAACCGAAATCAAGTTTGAATTTTTTTTGACCCCAATAAATATTGAAAAAATAAAGGACGATGATTCTTTTCTCATGTAGTACTCCACCACTTCTTTTTTTTTTTTTTTACCTTGCTTCTTTGCATAACTCTCTTCTTCGTATCCGAAAACCAATTAAATTAATAATTAATAAATTAGAATAAAATATAATATCTTTCTATCTCTCTTTCTCTACTCCAATTAATAAAAATTTTCTGAACACCGAACAAAACAAAAACAAAAAGAAAGAAAGAAACTTCTGATTTTTGTTCTTTTTCTCCTCACCAAGTCTCTCGATCTCTATTCTCTTCCTCTACTTAATCGTCTTCTTCAGATATATTCTGTCTCGCGCCATTGGACAATTACAAGTTTCTTGCTTGTCTTGATGGTCTCTTCTTTTAGAAGAAGCACTATCTGGTTTGTATTTTCTTCTTCGATTTCCAAGCTCTCAATTTCTTTCTTCATTTTAGGGATTTTTTGGTCGAAATGTTTCCAAGTGGAAAATTGAGCTCTGAATTTTCAGCTCTGAGTGATTTTGTTAGGGTTTTTTCATATGCTTGTGATTGTAAATTTTGTTTGTTTTTTTTTTCTTTTCAGGTGTTCGTATTTTTCAGTGTTGCTGACGCTGAATTGAGAAAAATGGAAGGCGTAGTTTGATGTGTTGTTGTTTGTTTGCTGATTGTATTGTAAGACTTTAGATTTAGGGTTTTAGATGTTGTGATATAATTTGCTGCTGCTGCTGTTGTTGTTGTATGTGTTGCTGATTGAATTCAATGCGTTCAAGTAATTGTTCTTGTAATTCAATGGAATAAATATTGAAGAAGAGGAAAGCAAGAAGAAACTACTAAATATTGGAATTGGATGGGTAATAAGTTGGGAAGGAGGAGACAAGTTGTTGATGAGAGGTATACAAGGCCACAAGGCCTTTATGTTCATAAAGATGTGGACCATAAGAAGCTAAGAAAGCTCATTCTTGAATCCAAGCTGGCACCATGTTATCCTGGGGATGATGAGTTTGCCAATGATCATGAAGAATGTCCAATTTGCTTCCTGGTCAGTATCTGTCTATCAATGTGTCTCCTTTTTCTCCGACCTATGTTTCTTTTAATTCTTATACTAGCTTTGAATTTTTTTTCCTCATTTTTTCTAAGAAAGTTTAGGAGAAAGGAAACTGAAAAAGTTAGTTCTGAAAAAAATTGGCACTCTTGATTTTATTTTCCCCTATAATTTATTCTTCTCTGCTTTTGTTAAAAAATCCATTGCTAATTCAAAAGCTTGTTACTCTTGTTTCCTGAGAGAACAGCATTTCTAAGTAACAAATTTCAATTTCTTTCTTATTAGTTTCTTGGCAATCAATGAGGATGCAGGATCAGCTGGCTTGAGATATTTCCTTTTTACAGTGTGCGAATTTTGTATTCTATGTAGTGCATGTGGCTGATCCAGACATTTTATTTTGTCTCAGTATTACCCAAGTCTTAATCGATCACGATGTTGCACGAAGGGCATTTGTACAGGTGACGGGTCAATATTTTTTTTCAAGCCACATATGTTCTATTTGTGATTGTTCCACACATGATTTTTTTTTTTGGGTACCAGAGTGTTTCCTGCAGATGAAAAATCCTAATTCAACACGTCCTACTCAGTATCCTTCACTTGAAGATTTTAATATTTCATTTGCATATATTTTTCCAATTTGATGACAATGATAATTTTCTGTTGGGTTCCATGTTTCCTCTGCTTGTGATTCTTTAACTTATCAGATGTCCTTTTTGCAAAACCACAAATTATGCTGTGGAGTATAGAGGTGTAAAAACAAAGGAGGAAAAGGGCATGGAGCAAATTGTAAGCTTGATTAGCCTAAATTACTTTACATTATTATGTGTTCAGAGAAGCCTTTGTTGATGTAGTCTGCTGTTTGGTTTCCTTGTTATCTGCATATTTTTACATTCTGCAGGAAGAACAGCGTGTCATTGAAGCAAAAATTAGGATACGGCAGCAGGAACTTCAGGATGAAGAAGAGAGAATGCAGAAAAGACTAGAAACAAGTTCTTCAAGTACCGGTGTTGCACCAGGGGAGGTTGAATGCAGCTCTGCAGCTGGTACTCTTTGAAATTCTGGTTTTTATCTTTATGTCTGTGTTTGGTACAATGTTGAGGTCATAACAATTCTTACTCTCCTCCTTTTTCTAGTTCAATCTTCTAGGTCTCCTGTGGAGATTGAGGGAACTGTTCCTTCTCAATTCTCAATCAGACACCCTCCACATTATAGGGCCAACAGGTAAATATCTTTATTTTTCTTGATTCTTTTATTAATCCATATTTTAGGAAGTGGACAGGGCTTGTGGTATGTTGGATTCAACTTTCTGAAGCCTGGAACACCATGCTTTTCTTGGATTTTGAAGGATGCTATCTCTTTGTTCTGACAATTTTTTTTATTAATCTTATAAATTTGCTCACATTTCAATTCATTGTTTTATAGAAACTAAGACATTGTTAGTAGGATATAGTAATAAGAATACTTCTCCTAGTGACTTTAAGGCATTACAGCTCCATTAAGCTTGTTTATATTTATCCAATCTCAAGATACAGCCATGCTGTCCATATGATTCGTTTTAGGTTCTCCATAAAAAAATTGTGGTGCTTAATGGAAATTTTAAATTTACAGTTCTGGTAAAGTTATTGTGTCAGACTGTCAGTACAGTACTTTGTGCATTTTTGGGATTTGAAATTTTTTAAAGACTTGAATAGGTCTGCGATTATAGGAAGAAAAGCAGCGAGGATTACTATGATAGGATCCTTGTTTATAAATGAAAGTTTCCAGGCAGGAACTGTTTCTTTCATTAACCTACCTATTTAGTTGCTCCTAGGATTTGATCTTGCTATGGCTTCAGCATACCTTCAATTCTCATATTGCATCAGGCACATAATATTTGTAAAAAGACAACTCATGGCGTACCTGTTCTGCAAGTTTTTTAATAGCCAGTGTCAACTGTCAAGCATAACTGTAGCACTGACCTTACAATTTGCTGATTCCTTTGGTCAACTTTCTAACGTGCTTTCATAATTTATGCTTTTGGTATCGGGTTTTTTTTTTGTCACAAGAAGAAAAAAAGAAGCATGTTTAGCCAGTTAAATTTATGAAAACTTAGTTAAGAGGAGGTGTAAGACTTTAGCAGCTGTAAGCTTTGGTATTTGGGCATTTATCATTGTTTAAAAAATGCCATAGATTTGATGCTGTGCTTAAGAATTCACATATTGGCTTGGTTTTGCTTACTTTGCAAGAAACTGTGTTATTTCCATGGGCATATTCTTTTTATTTAGTGGTGTATCATCATGATTGTGGAAAGTACTAATTTTTGATGTCATAGAATGAGTTTTATAGTTGCAACCACAAGGCTGCAGGTTTGATTAATCAAAGTGGTTATGTCATGCCAATTTGGTGTGTAATGTCTTCAAAAATTCATTGTAGATGGTGGGACCATAACTTTGCAGTGACCTAATGGCAGCTAAGATTCTGAAAAATAAAGTATTATAAACTAGATATCCATGAAAAAACCTCTTATTGCTAAAGCATGTAGTGCTTCAAAAGCCTCTATTGTTGTAAATAAATATTTACGTTTTCTAGCCTATTTGGTGTGCATTGATACACTTTTGTCTCTAAATATTTGAAGGATCTGTCACTTATCAGAATGTAGTCGCAATTTAAGGCCTTGAATGCCGTTACATGAATTAAGTATTCCTTTTTCCCGTTATTTTGCATAAGTCATTCTAATTATGATCTCTCAAATGTTAATGCAATCATAGGGATGATGAATTTGACCTTGATCTTGAAGACATTATGGTCATGGAGGCTATTTGGCTTTCTATTCAGGTAATTATTCCTAATTTATTAACTCAGATTTATATGTGAGATTGTCTACAAAATTTGAGGCTTGTAAATTCTAAAATAAATTCCTTAGGAATATAGGCTTATGGTATTTGTTTGGAAGACATTCTTGGGTGAACTTAAAATCGATATTGAATTATTTCCTATAGGCTTCTTTGCTCTCGTCAGTCAAATATTTTGTAAATCCTATTGATGTTTTGACCTCTTTTATATTGTTTCTCTTCTCTCTTCCTTTCTTAAACGTCTTTCTTCATTTCCTCTCATTTGTTAAAGAATTTCCAGACAATTGAAGGCCAGAAACTTTTGAGCATATTGCGTGATTCCATAATGACCTCTATATTATCCATTTGATTTATGGTTTCCATTCTCTCAAAAATATAGGTTTAGCTGTAAATTTGAAATTCTTGGCTTGTACGATGGTATGAGAATCCTGGTTTCCTGACATGGAAGCATCAAATTCTCAAATTCTACATGCCGAAGAAGTCCATAATGTTCCTGGTCTCTTAAGATAGAAGCAGAATAAATTGTACTAAATACTCAAAAACAACTTAATGGAAACTCCAATTTTCATTCTATTCTTAGATCACTAATGAGTATGCTAATGCAAGCTTGACCAGACTGGTGCATGATAAGTGTATGACTAAACAGACGCCTTTTTTTTCATCTGAATTTCTGATTAAGTTCTTGAGTTCTTGACCTATTGTTTATTAAGTTTTCAAAATTTTTAGAACAACTGGGATTCATTTCTTTATTGGTTTTGATATTTAATTTGGATGACGTTGATTCATGCGGAGCCTAGAATGACAACTTTAAATGTAGAGTGTCTAAATATTTAATGCAGCTTATGGGTGATGTTAATAGGGATTACAGCATTTGGGGCTGTTATGACATGGATGGTGGTGGTCTAGTCTTTAAGACATATTCTTCCACACCATCAGGAAAGGATTCATGTGGGTTGTTTTAAAAATTTCAAAGATTTAATTGATAAGAAATAATGTTTGAGGCCTTAAGTAGAAAATTATTTTTAGGGGGAAAAAGCTTTGTAGGGTAGCCTGGCATTTCCCATTACAGCCTAGGGCCCATCGCTATAAAAGGAAACTTGCATCTCGTGTATGTCTTGATATGATCTCATATCATTAACTTTAAAAAATTATAATTATGAAGCTCAGTATATTTACAAGAACTGTTTATGAGCTTCTTTGTGAGTCCTAGTCAAGCAATCTGAATTTCAGAGCCAATCTGCATTCTACACAAACAGTAATTTCTGAGTTTCTTTGGCTTATTGCATCTTTTGGCGTGAATTATTCCTTATCACTTAATTTTTTGCAGCTGAGAGTTATTGGGTATTACTTCTGAAATTATATTGCATGTAAAGCTTTAAAACATTGCATAATATCAACAAAATATAGGGAGAGCAGTAACATATAACTGAAATTTCTAGTGGGAAAACTAACTGCTGAGGTCATGGACTGCTTTGGATGTTGGTATGTCTGCATCAGTGCTTGGGTTTAGTCATGTGGTGAATGGTTAAGATTATGGTTGATTAGACTGAACGGTTGTGTATGTTCATAGACTAATATATTGGTCTTTGTGATATTGGTCTTTATAGTTGTGATGAATCAACTTTAACTTTACATATGAACTCTTCGGTTCTTCATCACTTTGGTTGTTTACAGCTGACTAGGATATTTTTAAAACTGGACAAAATTGATATCTCAGGAGAATGGCAGACAGAAAAGTCCAATTTATGTTGATGCTGCTTCATCTGAAAATTATGCTGTACAAGGTCATTATGTCTCACCAGCAATGGCTCCGGTGGCTGGATCATCATCATCCCCTTCTGGTGGACTTGCTTGTGCAATAGCTGCCCTTGCTGAGCGTCAGCAGATAAGTGGGGAATCCTTCGTTCATAATAATGAAAACATTTCAGCATGTGAGATGCTTCCAGGCAGTAGTAGCTTTTACAACAGGCTGGAGCAGGATGCAGAAAATTATCCGCTTGCACAGAGCTCCAGCAATATGTCACCAGATTGCAGAATGGCAAGAGATGATGTCCAATGGGTTGCAGATCGAGGTTCAGATGCTGCTGAAGCAGGGACTAGCTATGCAAGCTCTGACACATCAGAAGATGCTGTTTTATTACCTCCGCCTCCTCCGCCTCCTGATGAAATTTTGGGGAGTAATTCTGGACCAATTATTCCTGAGAGTTTTGAGGAGCAGATGATGCTGGCCATGGCTGTTTCTCTAGCTGAGGCTCAAGCTGTGACTGGTGCAGGAAGTGCATGGCAATAGTTGTCAGGAATAGGAATTCAAGCCAATGATCCTAGTTCTTGCTTTTCAGCTAGCTGGATATTGAGCTAGAATGAGTCTACTGTGTGCCGCAGTCAACTGGCTCAGTGGGCAAGGTAGTGACAATTCTCTCCTTTGCGCTCTTTATTACTATATATACTTGTTAAGGAAAATGGGTTGTCTTAGTAAAATGAAAGGTTGTTTGGTTGACATTCATAATAACTAGATTCTTTCGCTCCATAGTTATATATAATTTTTTTTTTCTGGCATGTTCATAAGCGTTGTGATAGCAAAATTGTTTTGTTTCCCTCTGGTAATTTATGGTCTTTATCCATTATATTACAATGAGCTAATACAAATTAAACATCCTATCTGTCTTACAAAGGTTTGAGTGCATATTTCATATTTAAGAAATAGATTATCCTAATATCTACTGTTAAAAGTTGTCGAACAAAATAGAGTTTTATCTTTTTTTTGTTCGTCATCTTGCCTAAAATAAATGATGCTTACCAGTTGCCTACTGGCAGAGTGATACTTTGTGGGACTTTATGGAAACAGAACTTGTTATCTGTTTATGAACTATTATTTTTAACCGGGATTGATTTTGAGCTCAATGGGTGTCTGGTGCTTTGTATCGTTTGTCTGCTGAATTTGGATTGTGTTTTAGCATTTACATACGTGGAATTTTTCTTGATAGCATAGCCTCGTTATTATATGTATATAATTTTTTGCTGCTGGTGAGCATTGGGGCGACTTGCTTTTTTTTCCCCCTCTGTATCATACAAATACAACAGAAAATCAGCGAAAGAAAATGACTTGGCATATACTTTCAAACCCATACGCTACTTGTTTGTTTGCTGTGGGATTTTTATTCTTTCAGTATCAGACGCAACAATCTTTTCACGGCTCTGCTCAACAATATTGTATTAAGCAATATTTTAATTTTCTGTTGTCTTTTTTTTTTTTAAACGCATTGTTTTTTTTAATAAAGAACGCAAGGATTTATTATCAAGTTAATAGTTGCCATATTGGCCCATAATAGGTGACTTTACTCTGTCTCGATCGAAATTGACTGTCTATATAGGCCGTGACATCTTGCATGAGTTCTTACATGGGCTGCATCAAACAGCCCTCTGCCTCTCTCTCTCTTTCTGTCTCTCTCTATTGGAGCTTAATTTTATCATTTATTGATTTTAATTAATTAAAATTTAAATTAGAGAAATAAAGTTTGTTTGTCTCTAGCCCTTAAAATGTAAAAATTGAGCACACTAGGTGTGTAAGATATACCAATTAAGATTACTAAATTCTAATCAAATGATTGAATGTAAGATAAGAGATCTAAAACCTAGCTAACCTAATGTTAAAAATGCCAACAGAAATATAAATAAAAGCTAAGATTTGGATAGAACTAAAATGGAGATTTGGGGAATCGTAAATCATCGTAGAATTTCATTGAAAGAGCTAAAGTTTGAATACATAAAAACTTGAATTGTAAATTAAAATAGGAATTGAAACAAGAAGATAAAATGTTAAACTTTTGATTGAAATTGTCTATATTTGTCTTGTGTTGAATGATTGGTTGTTTGTTGGGGTGTTGTTTATCTGTTGAGTGATAGACGATGTTCTACAGAAAGAGCTTTCTTTATTTTATTCTCTCTTTGCTAACTACCTTTTAGTTCCGCTAAAACAAGTAATCCACTAAAGGCTCCATATTGCTTCCATTTTTTAATCAAATTGTTCTTCCCTAAACCCCTTCTTCTTCTTCCTCTTCTACTTCAACCCAAATCAATTTTTCTATTAAACTAAACCCTAGAAATTACCTTGCTTGGAAAACATAAATCATCCCTCTTTTAAATTCTCAACACCTTATGGGCTACATTGACGGCACCACACCACCTCTATCACCAATAATTATGAATGCCAATAATCCTCCTTCTCCCATTCTAAATCCAGCCTTTCAAACTTGGTTTAAGAAAGATCAAATGCTTTTATCATGGATTCTTTTATCTATTTCTGAAGAAATTTTCCCATATGTTGTTGGAGTTTCATCTTCTCATACGGCTTGGACTGCTTTGGCTAATACTTTGGGAGCAATTTCTTAAACTCGTTAGTTGAACTCCATATCAAATTACAAGAACTTAAAAAGAATGATATGTCTATCTCTGAGTACCTTCGCAAAGCTAAATCAATTGCGGATGAACTTGCAACTGCTGGTAGGATAATGACCTCGGCCGAGTTCAATGCCATTATTTTTTTGTAATATTGGCATTGAATATCAAAGCATCATCTCCAATCTTAATATGTGATATGAACCAGCTAGTTTCAATGAACTACATAGCCAATTGATGTCCAATGAAATTTTGTTGAAAAGCCACACCGATTCTTACACTGCAAACATTGCTTACAGAGCTCCTCTTTTGCCCACACCCTCTAATCCCGCCTTCTCACCTCGCCTACCAACTATCTATCCCCCTAGTAACCCAACTTTTATAACACCTGGACAGGCCAAGGACGCTGAGGTGCTAACATCGTATGCCAAATTTGTGGTATGACGAACCACATTGCTTCTACCCGTCGCAAACATTTTTAGCGTTTTACTTCATCACAGCCCTTTTTTCTGGCACCATTGCAAGCAAACATCGGTTACCAGTATCATCCACCTTCAGCTCCATCTCAGTCCTTTGCTAGTCCTTCTTTTCATCATTGGATTGCCGATACATGTGCTACAACCCACATTACGCTTGACCTCAACTCACTTCATCTTCCATAACAATATGGTGGATAGACAAATTATTTCTTGGTGACGGTCAAGGTTTACCCATAGAGCATACTGGTACTGCATATCTCCCTCATCCTTCTCACAATTTTCTTTTATCACACACATTACATGTTCCTAAAATTTTAAAACCCTTGATATTAGTTCATAAATTTTGTTGTGATAATGACTGTTTCTTTGAATTCTGGCCTTTTTTCTTTGTTATTAAAAATCAGAAAAAAAGACAGGAACTGCTGAGAGGAATGAATAAGCATGGCTTGTATCCGTTCCCTACTTCATCAAATTTTGCATTCTTGGCATCTTCACCATCTACATCCTATCACCTTTGGCACTCCCAACTTGGTCACCCTCAATTAAAAATAGTCTCCACCATTGCCACAAAGAATAAGATTTAAATCTTTGGTGCATCTCCATCACGTTGTCATTCATGTCTTTTAAGAAAATTAGCTAAAATGCCTTTTGCAAGTGTTGAGCATCATACTACTAGTCCTTTTCAAATAATCCATTATTATGTATGGGGGGCCTAGTCCAATTTTGTCTAATTTAGGTTTTAAGTATTTTGTTCATTTTATTGATGACTATACTCGTTTTACTTGGATTTTCTTTCTTAAAAATAAAAGTGATGTTTATGATGTTTTTCTTAATTTTAATAATTTTGTTGAGCGACAATTTCATACCAAAATACAAGCTTTCCATTCCGATTGGGGTGGTGAATATCAAAAGCTAAATAATTTTCTCAAGAAAAATGGTATTATACATCGCATATCATGTCTATACATGCATGAACAAAACATACTTGTCTAACGAAAAATTTGACATATTGTTGACATTGGCATAACGCTTATTGCTCATGCTTCATCACTATTTAAATTCTGGCCCTATGCTTTTGATACTGCAACCTCTTTAATTAATGGTATGCCAACATCTTTTTTAAATGATAAGTCCCCATACTATGTCCTACTTGGCCATAATCCAAAATATACCAATCTTAAAGTTTTTGGTTGCACTATTTTTCCATATTTATGCCCATATAATTCTCACAAATTTAATTTTCACATCAAAGCATATGTTTACCTTGGTCCCTTAACCTCTCATCATGGACATAGATGTTTGGATAAATCCACCAACCGAATTTACATTGCCCGTAATGCAACAATTGATGAACACTCCTTTCTTTATCCAACATTTTCTCCATCTGAAGTAGAGTCCAAGCCCATGTCTGCTCCTTGGTTACAACTGCACACAAGTCCAGCGAATTCTTCCTCATCAGGTTAGACTCCTTCTCTTATCCACTCTTCATCTACTAATTCTCTCTCTCCATCCCTATCTTCTTCTAAATCTTATCCACCTAATCAATCTAATCCACCTCAACCTCTCTCTTCTTTATCACCCAAATCCCATTCCTCATCAACTACTACCACTGCCATAAACTTAGTTGTTGATTTAACACAATATCCCACTATACACCAACCAGCGTCCCCATCTTTTACCAAACCACCACAATCGATGTCCCCACCATCTAACAACCTACCACGTACACATGCAATGACGTTGAGCCTTAAGAGCATGCAATGACGTCAAGCAAATATTACATACCAAGCCGACCCACCTTCCACT
>CATIWM010406915.1:0-13656 GCA_949671775.1 Mallotus repandus | reverse complement strand
GATTAAAATTTAGTATATGGCATATGTTATACGACGGTATATGGCATACATATGATGGTCCATATATATCATATATGGCATACGTATGTATATTAAAATCTAGTGGTACATGACAAATAATTCAACTATTAATGTATATTTTTTGATAATATAAAATGTCTAGAATTTAAATTTCAATTTTTAAAAAAATAAATTTCTTGTATAATTTATGAGACAAATATTAACATAATTTTTCTTACTAAAATTAAAGGATATAGGACATATAATATAAAAATAATGACATGTAAATAAAAATAAACATTCGGTCAGTTGAATCAAATTTTAGCAATTTTTTGACAATTTTTTGACTGAGCCGAATTAACAGAACTGCTTCATTAAGCGTCTTCAACCACTTAATCCCAATACCACCTTCCTTAAAAGGCAAGCAACATAAACGCCAAGGAACTGTTACAAGCTTGTTTTTATCAACCGAACTTGTCTATAGAAAATTATGCATGCTACGCTCTATGGAAGAAATTAAACTATGAGGCTACTTATAAATTGTAAAAGAATGAAGAAGAGAACTTGTAATGACTGATTTAATAGAGTTAGACGCCCTGCCATTGATAAAGAACTCCCTTTCAATTTTGAAAATTTGTTACATATCGTATCTGCCACAGGTTTCAACCACTTCTTTTTTAGAGCCCCATGAAACAAAGGAACACCCAAATAGACAAAAGGAATGGAGCCTTTTCTCATTGCCATAACTTGATGCAATTTATCAACCTATATATTAGAGCTAGCAGTACCATTAAAATATCTCTAACTTAGACCAATTTACCAGTTGACCTGAGATAGAACCATAAAGCTGAAAAGTATCATTTATTGTCCGAATATTGCAAATGGTTGCTTTTCCAAATAACAAAACATCATATGCATAAAGGAGATGAGTTGGAAAATACTTCCCACGGGTCTGAAGTATAGGCTTAATAACACCCTGATCACCCTGCCGGACACCCCATGAACATGAAAATTAACCTTTTATAGAGCCATTAATCAAAATAGATAATCTGGAAGAGGAATAGAGATTAAGAATCCAATCCCTGAACTTCAGAGAGAAACCAAATGCTTCCAAAACATCAAGTAAAAAAACACAATCAACTCTATCAAAAGTCTTGTGAATGTCGACTTCCATAGCCATATTACCTCCAAAACAAGACTTGTTGACGTAGCGAAAGGAGTGAAAGAAACTATTAACGACTGTAAATTGCTAATCTTCTACACCAACAAGGTATAGGCATCAAAATTCGACGAATTTTGGAAAATTTGAAGAAAATTTGAATTCTATTGATAATAATGATATACAAAAGCCAAAACAATATCTCTTAAATAGAAACCCTAAAACAAATCCTAAACAAACTAGACAATAGGAGTTCTATTCTAAATAAACTAAGAAATAAGAGTTCAAATCTAACCAAACTAGGAAATAAGACATTTAAGGCAATTAAAACACAAATTTGCGTTTTTAAAGGCCTAAACAATCGAATTTGTCCTAAAAATAATGGTCTTCACAAGCAAAGCTAGTAACTTTGAATCGTTGGCCCGTTCCCAATCAAACTAGCCTTTGGAATCACCAAAATTCAAAACTCCAAAGTTGCAGTTATTTACAAAACTACCACTACTACAATTTTTGAAATTTATCTAGGAATCTATTGCTTGATCTTCTATGACTCTATTCGCAACATTCTCCCCAGGGTGGATAGAATTTGTCCATAAATCTGAATCGTCATATGAATCACCTGCATATGGAATCAAATGCTTAACATTAAAAACATCCGCAGTTCGAATGTGACTAGGCAGCTTCAAACGGTAGGCATTAGGATTGATCTTGTTAACAATTTCAACCGGTCCAATCTTCTTGGCATAAGCTTATTATAATCACCTACAGGAAATCTCTCCTTAGTAAGAACTGCCCACATATAATCCCCCATATCAAACTCGACATATCGCCTCTTCTTGTCAATAGCCTGCTTATATTTGGAAGCAGCTTTGGCTAATTTTTCATGGATAGCCCTATGAACATCCTGTAATCCAATAACAAAATTCTCTACCTTGCCCTATTAAGTCATCTACCTTTTCATCATCCTCATATTGTTCATCTACCTCAGCAAACATTACTTTTTCCCCTCTTTTTACACTCAGACTACCTATGACCTACTTCTCCACACGCAAAGCATTTAATCCCACTACTCGAACTCGAACCAGGCCTTTGTGCATTGGTTGGAACTACACTTGGTTTGGTCGCAACAGCTCCTTGGCCCATTCCGCCACCCACATGACTCACAGCACCACTGCCTCCTGCTTTACCATATCTAGTCGTTTGCATAAAACCACCTAGTTGCCTTTTTTCAATCTGCAAAGCTCGTTGGTGCGCCGTAGAAATAAATATAGGATCAAACATGCTTACTGTCTCTACAATCTGCTCTCATAAACCCCCAATATATCGAGCAACCAATTAGTCCTCCATCTCATGCACCTTATTGTACACAATCAATTGGTGAAATTTAGTTGTATAATCATCAATTAAATGATTCCCTTGCCTCAAATTCTGTAGCCTCTGGTACATTAAACGCTGAAATTTAAAAGGCAAAAATGTGGCACGCATCTGTTTCTTCATCTTCTCCCAAGTCATGATTTTTTACTTTCCTAACCAAACTCGGGTCTGTTTAGTTTACTGCCACCAAGCCATCGCCCTATCTTAAAATCTGGTTGCCACCAATGGTACTCGTTGAGCCTCTAGCACCCCTTTAAACTCCAAGATCTCCTCTACCGTAGCCCACCAGTCAAGAAATTCTTCTGGTTTTAACGAACCACGAAATTTAGGGATCTCAGTTCGCATACCTGCCTCCCATCGCCTCCTATCATCATTTTTGTCATGCTAGTGAGGACGTCTATGCGGAACATCATAATAACCTTCACCATAGTCACCTTCGTCATCATTTCCTTCAGCAAAAGGATTCCTCAGGTCGTCAGCATTAGGGACTCATCGCTGGTTTGGCTACCCCCTATTTTGATTGACTAACAACTCAGCCATCCTCTCTGTGACCAATTCCACAATATTGTCAATCCGCTGATCTATCTGCTCCATTTGTTGTTCGAACCGCTGCTCAAAGTGACACCAGCCATCATGCTCATAAACTTCTTCTACACGTTGTTGGGGTTGCTGTTGCTGTCTTCTGCGAGACATCTTGTCTTGTCTGAGGAGCACAGCTCTGATACCAAATTGATGTAGCAAAAGGAGTAAAAGATAACTATTAATGACTGTAAATCACTAATCTTCTACACCAACAAGGTATAGGCATCAAAATTCGACGAATTTTGGAAAATTTGAAGAAAAATTGAATTCAATTGATAATAATGATATACAAAAGCCAAAACAATATCTCTTAAATAGAAACCCTAAAACAAATCCTAAAAAAACTAGAAAATAGGAGTTCTATTCTAAATAAACTAAGAAATAAGAGTTCAAACCTAACCAAACTAGGAAATAAGATATTTAAGGCAATTAAAACACAAATTTGCCTTTTTGAAGGCCTAAACATTTGAATTTTCCCTAAAAACAATGGGTTTCATAAGTAAAGCTAGTGACTTTAAATCGTTGGCCCGTTCCCAATCAAACTAGCCTTTGGAATTACCGAAATTCAAAACTCCAAAGTTGTAGTTATTTACGAAACTGCCACTACTATAATTTTTGAAATTTATCTAGGAATCTAATTGCTTGATCTTCTATGACTCTATCCACATCACTTGTTAAGCAAATTAACTCCCTCAAAAGCACAAGAAATACACTCACTAATATTCCTATTTTTTAAAAAGCCAAATTGGTTACAAGAAATTATTCTTGTAGCAATATCAGCAAGGCGATCTGCAAGAATTTTGGTAACAATTTTGATACTAAAATTTCTAAGAACAATAGGGTGATATTTTTCCATAGCAATGGCCTAAACCACCTTAGGAATTAAAACCATAAAACTAGAATTTATTCCTGAAGTAACAACTCATGTGTTAAAGAAGCTACAGACAACATCACAAACCCCATGTTTAACCACATCCCAAAAAGTTTCATAGAAGATACCTGAGAAACCATCTGGGCCAGGAGAACTTTGTGCATCCATATGAAAAACAGTATCCTTGATTTCATCCATAGAGGGACAACAAACCAAAGTGTTGTTATCCGCATCAGTGACACTATAAGGAATTACAAATTTGATGAAATCAATATTAGAGCAAGCCGAAGCCTCAAACTTAATTAGATTTTTATCAAAATCTATTATATGGCTCTCAATTATAGGCTTTTGATCAGTTATGACACCATCAATTTTAAGTTGATGAATGCCTTCATTAGGCTTTCTTCTAGCAAACTGCTGATGGACATAATTAGAATTTTGATCTCCTGCTTCCAACCATTTAGCTCTGCTCCTTTCCTTAAGGAAAATTTCTTGTTGCTTAAGGCAGAGATCAAGATCTGCATGAGCCTATAATTCACTTTTGTGAAGATCATCAGAAAAACCCCGAGAAGTGATATGAGCTTAAATATCTTGCAACTGAGAAGTAGCATGAGATATATTATCCTCTAGACGGCCAAAAACCTTCCTATTCCATATTCTAAGATCCCTCTTTAAACGCTTCAACTTTGCACCCAAGAGCTGTATAGGATGAAGAGAATCAATAGGAGCTGACCAAGAATTAATAACAAAATCCCAAAGACCAGGGTGGATTATCCACATAGACTGGAAACGAAACTTGGAAACAATAGTATCACCAAGCCCACACCGAAGAAAAATAAAAGAATGATCTGAATGGTGACGTGGAAGAATAGAATAAGAAATGTCAGTCCAGCTGTTAAAAAACTGCAAATTACCCAAAGCCCTATCCAAAGGGCAATCAACACGATTGACACCAGTCCTACCATTACACCAAGTGTAGAAAGCTCCCCTTGAAGGAATATTTAAAAGAAGACAATTATCTTTGAAAGTTCTAAATTCCCTGTAGGATCCTATAGTTGGAGCTCTACCTTTTTTTTCATGGGCTCCCAAAATTGCATTAAAATCACCTAAAACACACCAGCTGAAAGAAAAATTAACTGAAATAGACTATAAGTCATGCAATAAATTCAATATGCGGTTGCACTAAATGCTACCATAAATAAAAGAAAATCTTTGCAAAACATTATCATATAAAACATCAACAATGATATGTTGAGAATGAATATGACAAAAAGATGGAGAAAGAAGTCCTCTTTTACCCAAAACCCAAATTGAAGGCAATAGAGAATCATTTTGGGCAAGCAAAGATAAATACAATCTATCCCAAAAATCATGCAAAATAGAAGAAAACATAACCATAGGTTCCACTAAACAAATATAATCCAGAAAAAATCAATGACAAAAAGATATGAAAATGCATTGAGTATTTATGTTACCCAAGCTACGACAATTCCATAAAAACACCTTCATATGTTAAGTTTCTCTGGTTTTCTCGCTACCCTCTTTGAAAGAGTAACCTTAAAATTCCCTTGTGGCTTTAGTGATTTTCCATGTCTGATAGTTGTCCAAGGTTGCTCATCGTTTTCTACATCATCTGCCCAAGAAAATTTAGCTTTATCAGAAATCTCTTCGAATACTTTTGATGCCTATTCCTGGCTAGTCGTCAATACTAGTTGATCTAAATCTTCATTCTGATTATTTGTTGCATGACCATGTATGACCTGAAAATCAAATTCTCGTGCCTTAGGAATCTGATGCCTTTTAGAATTCGGTATCGGGTCAGATGCCGGTAAAGTCAAAACATCATCACAAACAACCACAATGTCATCATCAGCTGCATTTTTTTCCTCCAACATCAGATGTGTTAAAAGCCTCCTGAAAATTCGAAGGAACATCAAAATTTATTTTAGTTTGAAGATGCTGAAATGCATTGGCAATAGGAAATTTAGTTGCTGAGTTAATTTTTGACTTTCGAATGCATTTTGGTACATCTGTTTTATCAGGCTTAGGATGAGGAGCTTCAGGTTGTGCTAGCTTCTTACCCAAATGACAATCAATATGACTATGCCCAATATTGGAGCAGCTATTACAGAACGTTGGAAGGTTTTTGTATACAATCTCAATGAAGAAACTCTTCCTAATTCGTTCAATAAGCAAATTTTATGGAAGAAAAGATGAAAAATCAATGCCAACAAAAACTCTTACATATTGACCAAATTTACGTGTAGCGGTTGCATTGTCTATTTTCAAAGGAACACCAAATCCTCCAGCAATAGATGTTAAAATCTGGGGTTGCCAATATTTGCAGGGTAATTTGTATAAACACATCCAAGTCTGAGAATTAGTTGATTTATGTGCAAGGGGATCGAAGTCCAGAGCCCAAGGTTGAAGTCTCAAAATTCCTAGTTTCAGCATTAACGAACCTCGACTCCAAACCGTATTTTTCTATGCAGTCGAAAAGAAAACAACATGATAAAAACCACGCCCAAGAGAGATGAATTTCCAAGTATTATTAAGGCCCCATATTTTGGTGAGTTTGTTCTTTAAATCGGCCAATTTCCAGGGAGACTCTCCTTTCGATAAAATAATACGAGCAATCAAAGCATGTTCATGGGCAGCAAAACACTATTCATAAAGCTATTGGTTGATTTTTATGGCTATATAACCTCCTTTATTTGTACAAATGCAATCTAAAGTATCAGGAACTGAGGAAGATTTTGTGACTGCCACATATGATGGCTTTGATGTCTCTGGGGCTGTGTCTTTTGTGTGTTTAGGCAGATGGGGCGAAAATATCTCACTATGGCTAAGATAATCCATGGCGGATGGTAAAGTCCAGATGGCTGCGCCGCTGCCTGGCAAGTGATGATGAAAAAAGAGACAACTAGGATTGAAATTCCTTCAGAGCATTTTAACTGTCATAACCGCCGTCCGCTAGCTCTGAAACCTTTACATTTCAAAATTGGCCAAATTTTAATTCTAACTTAATTAAAATTATTAAATATTGGCTAAATTAATTTTTTTAATTTAAAAGTTAAATTGATTTCACTTAAAATTCTAAATACTTGAACTTTTTCTCTATTTCACTAAATTTCAATCATATCGTCGTTGATTTATAAATTTTATTTTCACTAAATTAATTTCACCTATTTTTTTTTTTTAAAAAAGAAACTACTTTTTATTGTACATTCCATCAATTTTTTGATTGTATAACCTCCTTGTTAATGAAAAATATCTACCTAAAAATCATAAATGTTAGAGCTGAGTATATGTTAAAGTTATGTCATGAATTGAGTCACTTGAATTGGACATACGAGGTGATATATCTAGTCCATTGTTCGAGATCAAGGACTCATTAATTCTTTAGTCGCTATTAATAATGGGGTGGCAAACTATAGCATGATCAGTCTTTCTTATATATATTGCAAGATGAGGAGGAAACCAAAGAAACGAGAAAATAACAGCTCAAAATCAATGTTCTCCGTTACAAAATAATTGCCATTTTAAATTTTTTTCTTAACAATGTTGGCAAATTTTGTCACTTATAATGTCAGTGATTGAATTAATGTCACCATTTATCGTGCCACTAATGATGGATTAAATTAATTTCACTATTTATCGTGCCACTAATGATGAAATTGTGACCTATTATGGGTTGAAGGAAAATTTTTACTGTTCGTTAACACTTATTTAGAAAAAAAAAATTATACAAGTCTGAATTATAAAAAAATTAAATGCATATACTTACATTGTTTTTTATTGAACTATTCAAAATACTATTCAAGTATAGATTTAAAAAAAATAAAAGAAACGACCCTAAAACTAAAATTAACTTTGCAATTATATTTCTTGCATAAACAACTTCGGCTAATGTTATGTAGAAGCCACCATTAAAATGCATCATCTTTCTTAAATTGAGACAAGAATCCAAAATTTTTCAGATACAATTAAGCTTTGTAATGGATAAATATTTTCCTTTTGGTACATATATATGATCCATGAGCACAAGGCAAAAAGATTTCTATTGTTAGCCAGGCACAGTTTTATTTTGTGGTTGGCTATGCAAAAAAGATTAGCAACTAAGTGACGAATGATGAAATGGAGAGTAATTAATAATAATTCATGTGTTATTATTATTATTTACTTGTTTTGCAACAGTGAAAGTGCAACACCACCTATTTTTTGTATGTCCAATATTTTCTAACAAAGTGTGGCAGAAAGTTTTATTTTTTTATTTTTTTATAATAATGCATGTAGTGGCTTGTGACTGTACGGCTGCTACATGACAATATTTTTTAAATTTATACTTTTAATATTTAATAATGTGAAGGGCATTTCAGTAATATTACCACCGCAAGATTTATTTTTTCCATTTTTAAATAAGTTTTGGATTGTTGAATGTAATTATTACTCCCTCTGTTTCTAATTATTTGACCTTTAAGGATTCTTCATATAGATTAAGAACTGTATTTAATATATGTATATAATACTATATTACCCTTCTAATAATTCTCTCAACCAATTATTAGTTTTGTAGAGTCCCAAAATCAAATAATTAGGAACAAAAATAGAAATCTAAAACAAATAATTAGGAACATAGAGAGTATTTTCTTTGCAGATTTAGATGCTCTTTCTGTTGTAGTCAGATTGTTTTGATGATGAAATGAAATTGTTAGTCTGATTGACCCAAAAAAAAAACCTCTCACATAAGCTTATATTAGATATATACATAAACTAAAATAAAAATATTTGTCTAGATTTTTGTTGTAACCTATATATACAGTACTATTTTTGAAGAAAACTAAATAAATTACCAAGCAACTACTGGTCAACTGACTTAATTTTGTTATACATACAAAATTATAACAAAATTGTTATGTTGATTTGTCTTAATTAATTTGAATTGTTTTCGAAAACCTGTGAAATGGAGAAAAAGATGCAAATAAATTCGGCCAACATCATAAAAGTTAAAGCAGAAATTCTGATTATAAATGACCAAAGGAACTTAGAAAAACGTAAAGAAAATACCAGAACAAATGGCACTTAAACAGTTCTTGACACTCTTATTTGCGGCAGCAATTATTAACCCATTTAGCTGCAATGGTCAGAAATTCAATCAAGAGCAAGATCAACACAAGCTTATGTTTGTGTTCGGTGACTCCTTTTTGATCCAGGCAACAATCAGTACCTTAATAGTAGCAATCAAGCCCCTGGAACTTCTTGGCCTTATGGCATGAATAATCATAACCAATCCACTGGAAGATTATCTGATGGCCTTATTGTCCCTGATTTCATCGGTAAGATTTCTTATTGTGATACATATTGATTTATCTATACATTTGAAGATCAAAACATGCCAGTTGATTAAACTGTAGTAAATAAGAATTAATATATGGCTTCACCAATGCAGCACAATATGCAAATATGGACATACTTCCGCCAATTCTGAAACCAGGAGCTAACTTCACATATGGGGCGAATTTTGCATCAGCTGGAGGAGCAGTTCTTGATGGAAATACTGGAGTTGTAAGTTCTGCATTACATTGATTCTTGTTTTATTTGTCCTTTTCCTTTTCTTCAGATATTACCAGTCCTTCCTTTTTTAAATGCCGATAAAGCTTTATTCGTTTAAGCTCTTAAATTTCAGTGGATTAATTGGATGGTTTTGAATATGGGTAGCGCATTGGTGCATTGCATCTGATACGTTTTAAGTGCATTCACTGGTGTATATCATCTGATACGTTATAAAATCTTAGCCTCCTATACATTATTTAGCGATGCATTACAGGAAATTAGAGAACAACTAATCTTCCATTTTAGCTTCCTAAATTAATATAACCAATATAATTTTAAATTTATCCATTTGAACGAGAATGTTGTAAGGAATTCACGGCAGAGGCGGCCGTTTCATTCCTATATAATCTGATTCAGTCTGATACCATATGATTCATGCAACCATGTTTAAAACTCTGATTAACCATGCATCTTTTACATTACAGATGAATCTTAAAACACAGCTGAGCCATTTCAAGAATTTGGTAAGTTCAATGGTGAAGAAACTAGGCGGGACAGGAACAAAGGATGTCTTAATGAGTTCTGTCTTCCTGCTCAGTCTTGGTGGTAATGATTACTTTAGCTTTAGCACAAATAACCCCAATGCTACTGCAATTCAAAGAAGGGAATACATGCATATGGTCGTTGGCAACTTGACCAGTGGACTCGAGGTACAGCATTTCAGAAATTTACAGAACCACATTCGTGTTTTAACCTTATGCAATTATTTGTGTTAAGCATACATTTTTTTATTGCTGTGTTTGCAGGAGTTATACGGACTTGGACTGAGAAAACTTGCAGTCCAGAATATTGGACCTTTGGGTTGCTATCCAACAGTTAAAGCATTGCATCCTGAATTAAATGGCAGTTGTGCGACAAACTTCTTAGCAAATGCAATTCTACACAACGGAGCTCTATCGATGAGTTTGGAGAACATGCAAAAACGTTTACCAGGCTTCAAATATGGAATCTTTGATTACTATCAAGCACTTGGTGATAGAATAAAGAACCCAACTAAATACGGTATGCTATAACAACAAGTTCTGTGGCTCTGACAGATTTTCTTCTACAAGAAATCATATAGTAAATTTTGATTTTTAATGTGATACAGGCTTCAAAGTGGGGCAAGATGCATGCTGTGGAAGTGGATTGTATAATGGAAAAGGCTGCGGGACACAGCCATACAATCTGTGTAGTAACCCTAATGAATATGTACTATTTGATGGCGCCCATCATACTCAAAGGACCAACCAACAACTTGCTCAAATGTTGTGGAATGGAACAGCAAATGTCACTGGACCATTTACTGTGAAGCAATTGTTTGACCTCCCGTAGCTTCATCAACTCTTCCTTTTAAAAAGCGATAAAACTTAAATTGTACTCCTCATATGACATATATCCCTTTAGAAAGAAATAGATTATTAGAATTAAACCTGCAAACAACAACACGATGAACTCATCAGTTGTAACAACTTATTCTTATTATACTAAATAATAATTTTTACATCACAGAGTTTATACCCGCACACTTTGCTCTCACTCAATGCCTCTCAAGTGCACTCTCACACATTCATATTCCTACTCTTGTGCACATATCACACATTGGAGTACTATCTGAATTGAATTGAATTAGTCATAATTCAGTGGACTTAATTTAATTACTGATAGTTTAGCAAAATAAAAAAATTTCTCACACCTAGAATGAACTCTCTTGTAAAATGCAACAATAGCCTAAGGTGTTTTGAATAACCAGGAAAAAAAAAAGCTATAGGATGACGGTACATGTCGCTACATGTACAATCTGTCGTGTGTTCAAGAACAAGACAAAAAAAAAAATTTCTTCATTTTTTGCCCCCGAATACAAGAGGCTATCAACTAGAGGGGGTGATTTCAGAAATTTCACCCCTGGATGACACTGTACTTGTCCCTACCTTTATCCAAAGATATAATACTTGAGTAAATTTTACACTCATTTATCATTTTTCTTCTATCATCTTTTATTATTAGCTATCAACAATTTTCTTTTTGTTATAAAATAGTAGTTTATAGGAAATTCAAAACCTGACCCTTTTTTCTTTCGTAATGTTTTACAAACTAAGAAAAATTAAACTTTTCAAATTCTTTATATATTACTAATGTTTGTTGATTCAAATTGAAAAAAAAAAATTATTAAGATCTTGACAATGTGAAAGTTTCACTTCCTTACAAAATTCACTCAACTCAATTTTAATTAATCAAAACTCTTATAACTACCGAATGCCAAAGACTATATTCAATTGAAGTAACTTACTGTCATTGAATGAATTCTATTATTTTTATTTGTAAAATTAACTCATGATTTAAACAGCAACATACGTGAGATGACTAACTTGAAATGAATTTTGCTATCCGCTAGTCGCATATGTAGCATATTGATTGCATGCAGAACTAATAGATGGAAGGTTTGGTCGTAGATAATTAGTTGAAAGGGATTTCATGCAAGAAAAGGTACCCTACCCGCTAGTCATATTCGTAGCATGTAGATTTTATGCAGAATAATACACATTAGGTTTGTCCTAGGTAGCCAGATTAAGGAATTCCCAGGGGTTTGATGCAAGAAAAGATATCCTACCACAAACACCTAAATTATAATACAAGTAGGCCACTTCAGATCATATAAATGCACGGCGAGCCAGTACAAAGGGTTGGATGGTTTTATTATGTTGAAACGTAAGGGGTTCACAAATAATTAATAGAGCAAAATAAATAAACTAATAGAACACAATAATTTAATGTAGTTCGGCAGAGTCTACGTCCACGGCCAGAGACGGTAAAATAATTTTTATTATAGTAACAAAAAGAGATTACAAAATATAGTTAGACAACACTTAAAATTTGACCACACCTAAGTATTTAAACTCAAAACTCACCAAATCACTCACACAACCTGCACAAAAAATAAAAAAAAAATTTAGTAGACAAATGTCTACTTTGCTTGTGTTTCTTTTGTGTGATGATAAACAAATGGAGAGTAAGGCTATATATAGCCAATAAAAAGCAAGATTATATGGCCACAAATTAAAAACAAATTTGTGTCTAGCCAATTGTCCACGTCCTTTCCTTATAATCACATATATTGCTTAGACAATTCTCTTCTAAAACATACAAAGTGGTTGTCCATGTCAAGCAACAATAAAGACACATATAACATATATAACATATTCTGTGGCTTGTTTGGGATTACCGCAAATTTATCATTTTGTATCTAAAATTCATTATGCTTTGATTAATCCACTATGACGAGGAGTTTTTTATTGGTTGATGAGAGGATGATATTCTGCCAATATTCTTTGAGGAATCCTTTTCTCCGAAAGAATAGTTGGCCAATCAGCCGCTGAACAGGAACTGCTTGCCTCAAGAGCAGCTAAAATTGCTTCCTCTAAAAATCTACTATATTTTATCATTAATTGTATGATTGCTCCAATACAAAATATCTTAGGGTATAGCCAACAAGTTGAAGAAAAAGAACAGACAGGAAATGAAGACGATTGATTTCAAAAAGGAAGAATAGACTTTTACATGAAAAATGAAAGTTACATTAAATATAAAAATTATGGAAAACGATCAAATTATCATTGTGAAAAAAAAAATCGAACTCAGTGTAAAAGATGATTTTAAAAAATAAAAGGTTAAAAAAATTATATATATATATATAGATAGATAAATCAATAATAATAGATAGATCAATAATATATGTATGTTTTCGATCATGGTCTTGGATATAAATGGAAAGGTTTTTAGGTAGGAGATGCTGGTTGCCTTGTTAATGGTGTATTCTGTGAAGACCCATCTAAGTATGTGTTTTGGGATGGCGGCCATAACACGGATGCAGCCAACCATCAACTCGCGGAGCTAATGTGGAATGGAACGACAACTTTTGTATCTCCTCATACCATGGAAGAGTTGTTTGCATAAGATCCCGAAAACTGATAATTGATTAATGAATTGATCAATGTTTATGTCTCAAAACTTGTAATAATATGTAATGGCAGGTAATAATGGCTTATATGCGTAGTATTTGTAAACGCATGCATATCTC
>CATIWM010406875.1:0-13166 GCA_949671775.1 Mallotus repandus | reverse complement strand
ACTACTTAGTTTTGAGTAAAACTACGTAGTTTTTAGAAACCTACATAATTTTATAGTTATGGACCAATTATTTATTTTATGAAATTAAAATTATATATTCTTGTGATGAGATAATTCAAATTAAATTATAATTTATAATTACATTTTTATTTTTATTTTTGTAACATTAAGATTAGGTTAAGTGAATGAGAATTAATGAATTAGCTTGAAGTGAAGAGTGATGTTTAGTGAATTATGTTAAATCAAAACTATGTAGTTTTGAGAAAATTATATAATTTGATGGTTATGGACAAATTAGATATTTATGAGATAGGTTAAGAGGGATTTTTAGTTAATTAGGTTAAATCAAAACTATGTAATTTTGTAGTTATGGACAAATTATCTAGTTATAACACACACACATATATATATGTATATAATAGATTTTTGTGATGAGATCATTCAAATTAAATTATAATTTGTAATAACAATTTCATTTTTGTTTAATAATAATACTAAATCATTTTATAACATTACGATTAGGTTAAGTGAATGAGAATTCATAAATTAAATTCAAGTGAAGAGTGATGTTTAGTGAATTATGTTAAATCAAAACTATGTAGTTTTGAGAAAATTATATAATTTGATGGTTATAGACAAATTATTTATTTATGAGATAGGTTAAGAGAGATTTTTAGTTAATTATTTTATAGCATTAAAATTATGTAGTTTTTTTTAATATTCATACTTAATTTATATTATGATGTCTTCTATAGTTTTTTTTTAAAAGTATATACTCTTTATTAATAACCACCTTAGATATAAAACACATTCTCATATTGATTTGATAAAAATAAAGTAATATAAAAGTAGCTACAAATTAAAATTATTTAAAACATTTTTCTTAAATTACCACTACTTAATACTAAAATTTAAATTTATGAGATAGTAAACGAGCATGTTCGCGAGCCTATTAACAAGCATGTTCAAGAGCTTAAACGAGCCGAGTTTCAAGATGCTCGGACTCGGCTCGTTTAACTTAATGAATGAGCTCAAGCGAGCTTTTGACGAGCTGAACGCCGAGCGGCTCGGCTCGGTTATACCCCTACTCCTACCTCCATACTTGAGAAAATAGCTTTAAGTAAATTTATTTTTCAATGACCATTGTCATTCATCAAGCCTTTTGTCTCATAAGGCATCAGTGAGGATTCGAACCCCACCGGCTCCCCTCCCCCATTGGTCAACAAAAAAAAAAAAAAAAAAAAAAAGTCTTTCACAAGATATTAGTCGGTACAGGGGTTATAATATGAAAATTTTCCGCTTGAGGCAACCAAAAATCATTCCAAGTTCTGACTCCAGAGCCGTTGCTAGTGTTCTTGACATTATTGCCAATTTCAACGGACCAAAAATCAGAGAAGGAAAAGTCCATTTCCCTCGATCCTAAACCTCCATCTAGTTTATTTTTAGTTAAAATGTCCCATCTAACCCAATAGATATATATTATGTATTTTTATCTTCATAAATTTTTTATAATAATTTATTTTCTAGTTAGATGATTTTTTAAAAAATAATTTCACATTAATAACTTATTTATTATTTTTATTCAGGAAAAATTATCTATTCTATTCTAAATTTCGGGTTAATTATCAATTGAGTCATACTTCAAAAGTTTTTTTAACTTGCTTCTTCAACTTTACAAATTGTTTCGATTTTATTTAATTTTATTTGAAAGATCTAATTGTGTTTTTAAAAATTACTTTTAGATCTTTATAAAATAAATTTAATAAATTTTCAATTTTTTAATAAAATTTTTAAAATATTTTCAAATTTTAATCTTACCACTTTTAAAATTAATTTTAAGTATTTACATTAAATTTTAACTTTTTGTATATCACTAAAAATAATAAAAAAATTATAGCTTGTAAATTAATTTACTATATAGAATAATATTAATAAAAGAAAAATATAAATATAAACACTAAGGTAAACACTTTTAATAATTTAGCAAAATATTTTATATTTTATTTTATTTTTATTTTTTAGAAAAATCAAATATTTTATATTCTTAAAAAATAATTTTAGCATTTGAAATATTTTTATTTGGCCCCTATTAGATTTTTTTTTTAATATTCTCAAAAGTGAGATAAAAATGATAATTTTTTCCTTTTATTTATTAAATGAGAACAATAATTTAATTATTATACATGTAATTATTACCCTCACAACACTTATATCTATAACTATTACATACATTTATTTTTAACCCATACCCCTGACAGAGAGGATAGAATTTGGATGGGAATATAATTTTAGATAAACCCATTACGAAGCTCTTAAACTTTAACACTTTATTTTATTGGGCCTTTTAATTTTTATTATGTTTCATTAAGTACTTAATTTTTTATTTTCACATAGATTAAGGATAAATTAGACTGAAATAATAAAATTATAAAATAAGTTTTATTTATTCTACCAAAATTGTGATGTCAGTGGTAAGTTTTAATAGTGAATGTATCATTAGAATTACCAATTGAAACATATAACCTTCATAAACATTTTTTCTTACACTTTGCCCTTACATTTTTTCTTTCATTATTCATAAAACGTATGTCTAAACCTTTTATAACAACATATTTAGCAACAACAGACCTAAATTATTGCACAATTTTATTACCTCAATCTAATTTGTTCTTAATTTATACGAAAATAAAATATTAAAAACTTAATAAAATACAATAAAAATTAAAAAACTCAATAAAATAAAATGTCAAAATTTAAGGTCTTCTGATGAATTTTTTCTATAATTTTTAAGGACACGAAGGTGACTGCTCTCGAACTGTCCACACCGAGAGGACCACCACCATGCCGAAAGCTCCAGTCGCATGATTACTATTGGTCATTTGCTTTGGGTCCAAAATGTACTGTAAAATGTAAGTAAAAATGGGTTCCAGTTCCACCACTAAAAAAAGAAGAGGTGGATAGATGTTTAACTTTATAGGATACTATTAAAATTTCAAAAATTAATTTAAATGACATAAAATTTTATGTTTTCAATTATTTTAAATTAAGTTTTGAAAGTCATTATTTAATAACAATTTCTAAATTAATCAATCATAATCTCTTAATAAAAATATTAATAAAAAAATTAAACTGTTATTAAATGTAAATATTTAAAATTAGTAAATAATAATTTAATAATTATTTTTTACTAAAAATAATATTATAAAGTATATGATTTAAATTTTATCATTCATGATTTGTATAGTTAATTTTTCTTTTTTTTAATAATTCACTTACAATATATATAAAAAAAATTGACAATTAAATCAAAACTTCACAAGTAATTCTGTGCTAATTTAAGGTTTTTTTTGTCACGCATTATCTCGCATTTATATTAATTTGATTTTTTTTAAAAAAAAAAACTGAGATATTCAGAAGAAAAGCAGATACATTGAACCTGGACATCTCAAATTAATTCTATAAAGCTACTCATTTTCATGATAAGGAAACCCAGTAGACGAATCATAGAAAAAAAACACTGAATTGAAGGGCATGGCAAAGCGAGATAACAGAAAGCAAGAGGAGGCAGAGCAGCAGGAGCAGCAGCTGAAGAAGAGAAATGAGGAATTAGAGAAAGCGCTTAAAGAAAGCAAAGAAAGAGAGGAACAAATGAAAGAAGAGCTGCAAAGAGCATGGCAAAAACTGAGAATTGCAGAGGAAGCAGAGGAGAGACTCTGCTCGCAGCTGGGTGAATTGGAGGCCGAGGCAGTTAATCAGGCACGCGCGTATAATGGTCGCATTCTCCTTCTGATGGACCAGCTCTCTCATCGCCTCTCCAACCCTTAATCAAAACCCTAAAAAATCAAAATCCATTTTTGTGCCCTGTAGAATATAAATTCGTATTTTTCTTGCTTTAGAAGAAGAATTCAAGCAAAGAAAAAAAAATCCAGATTTTTCCATTTGGAGGATTGTGTTTACAATTTCTGATTTTCGTTTTGATTGGTCCAGCTTTTGCTGACAATTTCCACAAACAAAAGAATTCCGGGCTGAAACCACAACCATCACATCATGGGTATTTGAATCCGAAACTCCATTTTTTTTTTTTGGCAATCTATTATTGATGGTATTCCTGAACCTGAATCCAATATATTTATGAGTTTATGCAATGGTAATAATATTAAAATATTTATGATTTTTTTGTGTTGTTTTTTAATTTTAATTTGATTTAGATAATTTTTTATTATTTGTGGTAAATTAATTGTGGATCGGTTACGTAGACGGTAAATAATATAATATATAAAATAATTAATAAAAATAGTGTGAATGATACGTGCAGCATACACAGTCATGAAATTAAAAAAAAAAACTCACAAAACAGACAATTAAGTAAAAAAAGAAATTATTTGAGTAATGTATATCCATGTCCACATATATACTTTGTTATGCACTTCCACATCAACTCTAAGCTTCTTATATATATATAAATGTTGTATATGATTTTAATTTCTTAATAGAAAATTAAGGAAAAGAACCTAAAAACTATACAGCACGTCCTGGGAGAAGCAATTATGTCCTTGGATGCATTGTCATATATAATGATTTTTATCGCAATGGATACTTAAGTCTGCATCTCTTTTTCACTTCGTTAAGATTAACACGTAAATATCTTACATTAGAGTATTAAAACCATTTTTGAGTCTTGGTCTAGAGCAGGGAACGCCGCTGCAATCTAAAGCTACTGCTAGTTTTGGGTCCATCTCAATCTCTTTTCCAAGTAAATGGATAGGAATAGTGAATACTGAATTAGAAAATAAAAAGGATTTTTAAAGTCATCTTTTTTTATTTTTTAATTATAATATTATGAATTTTTAATAATTTCACGCATAAGTTAATAAATTGAAAATATAAATTAATCAAATAGTTTATAAAATTATTATTATAATATTATTTTAATGTACATAATAATAATAACAATAAAATTAAAATAAAATAAAATTATCAGTAAAAATATGGTTAATTGCATCCATATTACCCAATTTTTCGCATATTCCCATTATAATACCCGATATTCAATTGGTAATATCCTCCGACTTTTGATTTGAGTTTTAAAAAGAGCCTCAATCCATTTTTTCGTGGCCGGCATTGATGTGGATAATGACATGTCGATTTTTTTTAATTTAATCCACCTGGAAATTAAATTCAATTTTTTTTGGAAATTTAATCCAATGAAAATCCACTTGTCAAAAAATTTAATTACTTTAAAATATTACATTTCAACAAAAAATTAATATTAAATTAAGTTTAAAAGTACCAAAAAAACAAATATAATTAAATTCATACAGCAAGTTCAGTATCACCCAAATCAAGCTGAGAAGCAATTTCCTCCAACTGTTTCTTGACACTCAAATCAATTAACTTAGACCCAATATTCCCATACCAAGCAGTGAATCTAGCGACCAAACTTGGATCAAGAACAATATTGATTCGAATATTTTTCCAATTAATAAACTTGTGCACTTGCTTAGCAATTTTGACCAAATGCTAACTCCAATTTGTTAGAAAATAATATTAATTTTGATAAATTAATATTATTTTATTTAGATTGAATGAAAAATTATTTTAAGACATTTTTTTTGACTCATATCTTTTCATAAGTCATGTCTTTTTGTTTATGTCTCTTAGGAGAGTCGTATCTTTTCATTAGTCTTTATATAAATATAGACTTCCAACAATAGATTGTTAGAAAATTAATTTCTTATGTATCTTCTTCATTTTTTATCAAAATCTTCAATCTATATTGAGAGAGTTAATATTATTTTAGTTCGCTTTTCTTGTATATTAGAGTGCTACTTTTACAAGAAAAAGTTATTGTATCATTGGAGAAAATTGTTGCAAAACTCTTAACACCAGTGGGGAACAAATTTATCGAAAGGAAATATGCTAAAATTTTAGCCTCGATTTGATTAAATATTTTTCTATACATTTTATTTCCTTAACTTTATTGTTTATATTTTATATAATAAAATATTTACTAATTTTGTTTTGTTGTGTGTTTTATTTGGAATTTTAACGACACCGAAGATAATGATCTTAAGAAAAATTTAATCTTTGATCTGACAGTAACATTTTTGTTGAGACCATGTGGTACGCTTTATGGTTTCAATTAATTGTATATGCTTTGGTTTTTACAAATTCAAAAAACCAAATTTATAGTACTCTACTATAAATGTCAGATTCCATTTCATGTGATTGTCATTCTTTTTATTTATTTACCATTTTTTTTAATATTGTAAAAGTAGTTTTTGAATTACAATTTGTTTATGTAATGTGACCTTCTCTTTACATATAAGTTTTATTTTCAATCGTCATCTTTCTTTAATTTTTAAAAAAAAATATTTTCTACTGTTATATATATTTATTTTTAAATGTTGCGAGTAGTTTTTGATTAGGCCAATATTTACTATTGTTTTTTATTGTTTACCATATAATTACTTACTTTCTGTGTTTGGGCCAATTTGTTTGGTTGTCTACTGTTATATATAATATTGTCTTTGATTTTAAATATTTAAATGTTGCACATGACGTTATGATTACTTTGCATAATATTTAATTATTATAAAAAAACTGTAATTTTTTTTATTTTTAGTTTCTTATTTTAAGTGTCATTATTATTATTATTATTATTATTTATTTATTTATTTTTTGTTTGATTACAGAAATGACGCTTAATCCTACAACATTTGTGACACTAATTAGTGAAAAACACGAGAAGTTCAATGAGGTGGACTTCAAAAGATGGCAACAAAAGATACTCGTATATTTAACAACTTTAAATTTAGTCAAGGTGTTAAAAGAAGATGAACCAAAAGCCAAAGAAGGTGATGACATGCAAGTAATCGCTGCTATTGATGCTTGGAAGCAATCACATTTTTTATGTAAGAATTATATTCTTAATGGCTTGGAGAACACATTGTATAATGTGTATAGTCCTATTCCAACGGCTAAAGAGCTTTGGGAGTCCTTGGAAAAGAAATACAAAACTGAGGATGCTGGCTTTAAAAAATTTGTGGTGGGCATATTTCTTGAATACAAAATGGTTGACTCCAAGATAGTTATGAGTCAAGTTCAAGAATTGCAAATTATTCTCCATGAGATACATGCTGAGAAAATGGTTCTAAGTGAATCTTTTCAAGTTGCTACAATTATTGAAAAATTGCCACCATCTTGGACGGATTTCAAAAATTATCTCAAGCATAAGCGAAAGGAGATGGGACTTGAAGATCTCATTGTAAGGTTGAGAATTGAGGAAGATAATAGAAATACTGATAAAAGATTAGGAAAGACACCTATGGAGTCTAAAGCTAATCTTGTGGAACAACGACCTAATAAGAATAGAAAGTCTTCTGGAGACAAACAAAAGGCAGGTAATCCTAGAAAATTTAATGGAAAATGTTATGTTTGTAATAAACATGGACATAGAGCCAAGGATTGCCGATCCAAAGGACAAGCCAATAAGAGACAATCAAACAAAGGTCAAGTGGATATAACTAAGGAAGATAATAGTTCTTCTGAATTTTCTGATCTTATGCTTTCAATAATGGTTTTTAAAGCAAACTTGGTGGATAACCCAAAGGAGTGGTACATTGATATTGGAGCCACTCGCCATATTTGTTCTAAAAGGAATAGTTTTTCTACTTATGTTGAAGTCAATGGTGGAAGAGAACTATACATGGGTAATTCATCCAAGTCAAAAGTAGTAGGCCTTGGAAAAGTGGTCTTGAAGATGACTTCTGGCAAAGAGCTTGTGCTTAATGATGTACTCCATGTGCCTGACATGTGCAAGAATCTTGTATCCGGTTCATTATTGAGCAAGCATTAGTATTTGAGTCCAACAAATTTGTACTCACAAAAAATGGCATTTATGTAGGAAATGGGTATATGGAAAGTGGCCTCTTTAAGATGAATATAATTCATGATTTTAATAATAATAAAACCACATCTCCTATTTATTTGATTGACTCTTCTATATTATGGCATGACACATTAGGACACGTAAATTATAATTCGTTACAAAAACTAATGAAGTTAGATTTACTACCTAAATGTCATATTGATCATAATATTAAATGTCAAATATGTATGGAGGCCAAATTGACAAAAGCTGCATTTCATACAGTTAAGAGGAGCTCAGAACCTCTGGATTTAATTCACAGTGATATATGTGATTTCAAGTTTGTGCAAACTAGGGGTGGAAAAAAGTATTTTATTACTTTTATTGATGATTGCACAAGATTCTGTTATGTATATTTGCTAAGAGGTAAAGATGCAGCTATTGAAGTGCTTAAGCATTATAAAAATGAAGTTGAAAATCAACTTGGTAAAAGAATAAAAGCAATAAGGAGTGATAGAGGTGGAGAATATGAATCACCTTTTGTAGAATTTTGTTTCGAACATGACATTATTCATCAAACGACGGCTCCTTATTCACCTCAATCTAATGGCATTGCAGAATGCAAGAATCGAACTTTAAAAGAAATTATGAATGCCATGTTACTTAGTTCTGGTTTACCTCAGAACTTGTGGGGGGAGGCTATTCTCTCAGCTAATTACATTTTAAATAAAGTACCATACAAAAAGAAAGAGAAAACTGCATATGAATTATGGAAAGGAATGAAGCCTTCCTATAAATACCTTAGAGTGTGGGTAGCAATCCCAAATCCCAAAAAGGTCAAAATTGGACCTCAAACTATAGATTGTATATTTATTGGTTTTGCAACTAATAATAGTGAATATCGATTCTTAGTACACAAGTCAGACATTTCAGATATACATAATAATACTATCATTAAATCTAGAAATGCATCATTCTTTGAGGACATCTTTCCATATAAAGGTGTACTAGAGATGAGTTGTAACAAAAGAACTCATGATATGGCTATGGATCATTTTCAAAATAAAGTTAGTGAAGATGAACCAAGACGTAGTAAAAAGATAAAAGTAGCTAAATATTTTGGTCCAGATTTTCTAACATTTTTGTTAGACAATGAACCTAAGACATTCAAAGAAGCAATGTCTACTCCAGAAGCTCCATTTTAGAAAAAGGCTATCAATAGTGAGATTAAATCCATTATGCAAAATCATACTTGGGAAAATAGTGAATTTACCTTCAGGTATTAAACCACTAGGATGCAAATGGATTTTTAAGAAAAAATTAAAATCTGATGGTTCAATTGATAAATATAAAGCAAGATTGGTAGCTAAAGGATTCAGTTAAAAGGAAGGTCTTGATTTCTTTGATACATATTCACCTGTGACAAGAATAACATCCGTAATATTATTAATTGCTATAGCTGCATTATATGATCTTAAAATACATCAAATGGATGTTAAAACTGCTTTCTTAAATGGTGAATTAGAAAAAGAAATTTATATGGAACAACCAGAAGGGTTTGTTGTTCCTGGAAAAGACAAGACGGTTTGTAGATTTATTAAGTCATTATATGGCTTAAAACAAGCACCTAAGCAATGGCACATTAAATTTGACAATGTAATGGTGTTAAATGGCTTTAAAATAAATGAATGTGACAAATGTGTATATGCTAAGATGACACCTAAGGGCTATGTACTAGTATGCTTGTACGTGGATGATATGTTAATCATTGGAAGTAACACTGAGTTAATAATGACTACTAAAAGGAAGTTAACTAGTCATTTCAATATGAAAGATATGGGGAAGGCAGATGTCATTTTAGGAGTTAAAATTTCTAAGACATCTATAGGGCTAGTTTTATCTCAATCACACTATATTGAGAAAATACTCAACAAGTTTCTTGATAAAGATGAAACCCCTATGAAAACACCAGTAGATGTAAACGTATATCTAAGTAAAAATAATGGTGAACCCATATCTCAATTAGAATATTCACGTATAATAGGTAGTTTGATGTACCTTATGAATTGTACATGCCCAGACATAGCCTACATTGTGAATAAATTGAGTAGATTCACTGACAATCTAAGCAAAGACCATTGGAATGCTCTTGTGAGAGTCCTTAGATATATAAAATATACTAAAGATTATGGTTTATACTGTACAAAATACCCTACTATACTAGAAGGTTATAGTGATGCAAACTGGATATCTGACTTTAAGGACACGAAGTCCACAAGTGGATATGTATTCACAATTGGTGGTGCAGCAATTTCCTGAAAATCCTCGAAACAAATTTGCATAGCCAGATCCACAATGGAATCTGATTTTATAGCTTTAGATAAAGTAGGAGAGGAAGCAAAATGGCTTAGAAATTTCTTAGAGGATATTCCATGCTAGCTAAAACCTGTATTTGTAATATGTATACATTGTGATAATCAATCAACTATTTGCAGAGCACAGAGTCAAATTTATAATGGTAAGTCTACACATACGTTGTAGACATAATACTATTAAGCAATTACTTGAAAGTGGAATTATATCCATTGATTATGTAAAATCGAAAGACAACCTAACGGATCCACTTACTAAAGGTTTGTCTAAAGATCAAGTAAATTTCTCATAGAGGGGAATGGGATTAAAGCCTATGACTAAAGAGATTTTATAGTGGTAACCCAACCTAGCTGACTAAAGATCCCAAGATGTAGGTTTAAAAGGGACAACAAAACTATGAAAACTCAATAAAAGCAATTTGGAGCTCACCACTCCTACCCAATTCTATGATGAAAATTAATTCATGAAGTGTGTTCTAGGATAAACTATGCTTTTAATGGTTCACAAAGGATATATGGATCACCTATGTGTGAGTGTAAAATTGGGGCCGATTTTATGAGCATTTTAAGGCTGAATTCTCTAAAGCACTCATGAAACTAGAAGTTGTTCAAGGCCATAATGAACACAGCCGTGAGAACTAAATAATATTCTAAGATATGTTGTGTAATATTGTTGCTTTGATTCACTCCAAAGGTTGAATAGTTTAAGACATCATGTTCACTAGTTAACCAAGTAAATCCAATAATATTTACTAAGTAAGGTTCAAAGCGAAAAGCTACCTTACCTACTACAACATATCTTATAATAACTCTCTCAAGTGTTTGCATATTATTGAGTACTTATTCTTTCAATTTCCATTCATGTGGGGGATTGTTAGAAAATAATATTAATTTTAATAAATTAATATTATTTTATTTAAGATGAATGAGAAATTGTTTTAAGACATTTCCTTTGGCTCATGTCTTTTCATAAGTCATCTCTTTTTGTTTATGTCTCTTAGGAGAGTCATATTTGTTCATTAGTCTTTATATAAATATAGACTTCTAGAAATAGATGGTTAGAGAATTAATTTTTTATGTATCTTCTTCCTCCTTTGTCAAAATCTTCAATCTATCTTGAGAGAGTTAATATTATTTTAGTTCGCTTTTCTTGTATATTGGAGTGCTACTTTTACAAGAAGAAGTCGTTGTATCTTGGGAGACAATTGTTGCAAAACCCTTAGCACCAGCGGGGAACAAATTTGTCTTAAGGAAATAGAGTAGAACTCTAGCCTCGATTTGATTACAGGTTTTTCTATACACTTTATTTCCTTAAGTTTATTGTTTATGTTTTATATAATAAAATATCTACTAGTTTTATTTTGTTGTGTGTTTTATTTAAAATTTTAATGACACCGAAAATAACACAATTTCACAACAGAAGTCACAACAATAAGCTTTGTGTTTGTTACCTTGTTGTACACCATCTCAAGTTCCTGCACTATAGCTTTCACCAAGTCAATTCGATTGACTTTTGCTAATATGTTCAAGAAATTGGTTGTGTGGGATTGAAGCTCTGACAATTTCACAATTTCAATTGTTCGAGGGTTTTAAGTGACCAATTGAATATTAGGTATTATAATGGAAATATATGAAAAAGTTGACCAGTGTAGGTGTAATTAACACAAGAAAAATAGAAAGATATGGTAATACAATAAAAACCCTAATGTTTCCTTTCATTCACCAACTATTTTACAATAAATAAAAGTCTATTTCTAGGAAGATCAATATCATTATAATCACCATTATCATCTTCATCCTTTGCTACAATATTCAAAATCATATTCAACATATGCTACCATGATAAAGCAACATATGAAAAGATATAAACTTTACAAGGTAAATTGTCCTTAACTGAGGATTGCTAAGCATTCTTTAAGCATCAATCATTTGAGTAGACTGTTCATTAGCAAACTCTTTAAAAAATTCAAAACCAAGATATACATCAACAACTAGTGTCAACTACAAAAAAAAAACTAATAAATTTTAAAAAAATTTTACCTCAGATTTGGAGTGAACTAAGTGAGAATGCAATTTTTTTTTGCCTATCTTTATATTTATCTCTAGATTCTCATCCTTTATCTCATAATTCTTTAATAAAATTCAGTTAAAAATTGACATAAATTTCATCCTTTGCTACAATATTCAAAAATCATATTTAACATATGCCACCAATCAGGATCTACTTATACAACTTAAACATTGTCTATAAGGTCCAAATATAATCAAGGTAAAAAAAAAAAAAGCAACCATATAAACAACTGGGTTATGATTTTGGATGCCTATTGTGAAAGTTATAATCTCTAGAAGTTGGCTAGTTGAACATAATATTCTGAAACTTTTTCTAGAATTTAGCTAAGTGTCAAATCCTGATTAATTGGCATACTTTTAGTGCTAATATCTTAAATTACAGAAACTATAAGTTTATGTTTTTAAGTTTAAATGAAAGTATGCAAGTTGTTTAACATGTTGAATTGCATAACATGGTGAATGAATAAGGAAATTAAGAGTTGCAATCTCTCAAAGTTGGCAACCTAAAACTAGAATGTTTGTCTAGAGGTTGAAGATGATGCCTAAATTTTTTTAAAAGAAAAAATTTAATTATTGTTTTATTTATTCTTTCAATCAAGATTTGAAACTTGGATCTCCCTCTTGTCAAGATATGTTCTTGCTATTTTTTTTAGGCTGATTTTTTTATAAATATTATATTTATTCTTAAAAAAAATTATTTAATAAATAAAATTTTATTGAATTTATTATTTAAACAATAATTATTAATTACTTAGTGTAATTAATTATTATTTGAAATTTTTTTAGTCACTTGGTGTGATTAAAATTTATATATTATTTTTAAATATTTATAACACTTAGTGTGATTAATTAAT
>CATIWM010406872.1:0-13044 GCA_949671775.1 Mallotus repandus | reverse complement strand
ATATATATATATATATATATATATATATATATATATTTAATATTTTATAGAGATAATTATTGTGCTAATTAACCCAAGTCTACTTTGAGCTTGTTCTAAGTGTGCAACCCTGTAGGTTCATACAACATTGGCAGTGGGTCTAAAATTTCCATTTTAGCCCACAAGTCATAACTGGTCTCTAGTAAGATATTATGATTACCCAAGTTATGTGAAGGTCGATAATCCAACATAACATAATATACAGCTTGTACTATAGTTCTTTTGTCAAATGATATCCTGATTGAACATAAGTCATAGATTATGTCATCCTTATATTGTTCAATCGTATTATTTCTCAATCCCAAGTAGATTGATACTGATAACTCTTTATTATTCTATCATGGCCATGCATTTCTCTTTACTCTAACTCATCGATGGGCCCAATAGATATCTTCTTAAAATAACTGAGGAACAAATTTCATCTTAACCACTCACATCCCTCAAACAACTCATTTTATATCCAATCACAACCTATTTTACCATCCGGTTAAAGATGGCGTAGGGATGTATTAAAATACAGAACTTATCATGCAGGAAACCATGGTTATTTCAGGTCAGATGACTCAAATAGTACTACTGTGATGAGAATTACCTATGACAATAATCCATGTGATATTCTCATAGTGGGTCGATCCAATACATCATTTCTCCAAATATGTACCTATGAGTTGACTTAATATCTTATATACATAATCATCAGTCAACCTCATACTAGTCTTTATTCATCATTGTTTCCACAACAATAATTGACTAGAGATATTTATATTAGAATTCAAGTATCACCTAAAAGTTTTACTATCAAGTCAGGTACTTGATGATCTTAGTAGAATTAACTAATCAAGGATAATACTAGAATTAGCTTGTAATAATAAAAATGTCTCTTTATTAATAAAATAGAAATATGACAAAATCAAAATATGGTCATTACATAATTGGCTTAAGGCACATCACTAATACCAAAAATATAATAATTATTTTAATAATATACAATTTTCTATTATATTCAATACAATCACAATACAAATTCAGATATTCTAAATGAAAATTAAATTTTTCTTAATCAGCTTCAAATAATTCTTATCTCAAATTTTGTAAACTATTTGTATTAGATCAATCAAATAAATAAGATATCAACGATAGACGTTATAAGATATCAAAACTCAATTTAATTTATTGTTTTATAGAACTTGTGGATATATTTACAAAATACCTTTAATTTTGGATTAAAATAGTAATATTTCACTATTAAAAGATCAAAAATTTTAAAAAGAAACAACATATGAAATTAAAATAAAACTTCGACAACCAAAATGATATAAATTGAAGTTAAGTCATCCATTTGAAAAAACAACTAAAGTTGAGTTATCAAAAGAGATATTAACCCGTGAGATAGACCTGCAAAAGTGTTTTAAACTTCCAGCAATTCAATAACCAAGAACAGAGCATCAGCCAGTACCCTCAGCGAATGCAGAGAACAGAGCACAAAACCAGAGCAAGATGGGCTGGCACTCACAAGCTGAAGCTACCTACCCGCCAAAATTGACCATATTTTGATGCTCTTGCTTCAATCTCACCAAACCCAACAGAGATTCAGAGAGAAAAATAATTTTTTTTAACTCATCTCTAAGAAAATATCTTGTACATGAGCCATTTTAAAAGTACCCAAAAAAAAAAATCATTACTTTTCTTTTAATTGATGTTTTTTTTACATTGGCGTTTGAATCTTACTTATTAAAAAATTATACTAATAATAAAAAAACACATAGCACTAATAACTGGAATTGGTTAAAATTACAATGTCTGAAGCTTACAACCGATATTAATATTTCACTATAAGAAAGAAAAATAAAAGAGCGAAAGGTTCAAATTTTACTCTCTATATTTAGATGTTCATAATTTTTTGTCATTTGAACTATTCACGGACACCATCAATCAGGGGTGAGCAACAGATAGATTCAGACGGGTTAAATTTTTTATTTTTTCAAAAATTTAGAATCGAACGCAAGATTTTTAATTGGGTGATGGTGAAATTTTCGGATTAACCGAAAATATAAGAAAAGAAATAAACAAAATAAAAAAATAATAAAATGCTTACTAGCCAAGTGGAACTGATGCTATATTTTTTGTTGGGGGGCGTCAGTTCAAGTGTCAATAAAGACATTTGTGAGTTATTTTTCATTAAAAAGGAATGTAGATTGTGGGATTCTCACCAATGTGTCATATGTGTCATATTATTAAAATTTGCTTGTAAAAATATAACTATTAACAGTAATTTTTCGATTATTCGATCGGATTCGGTTCCGACCAAAAATTTACAAATATATAAAAACAACGACTAATCCGACTTTGATCGGTTCGGTTTCAATCGAAAAAATTGGATGGTCGAATTTTGCTCACCCCTACCATCAATGTATATTTTGAGAGAAAAAGGGATTGAACGTTATGTCCATCCAAGCTCTAAAGAAGCGCAGCAACTAAGGGGGGCCAGTTTTGGCCATTGCCCCCTAGTATGTGTATATATATATATATATATATACACCAATTTAAAATTTTACCCCTATTTTAAATTTTAAATTATGTGAATATTAAGTAGTCTAATAATATAATTCTCTTTAAAATATATATAGGTTAAAGATTGGACTCTTACCTGTCATTTTCACTTAAAAAATTTTAATTTGTCACCAGCCAACAGATAGTTGTTATTAGAGGTAAAACTATGCATTTATGCAATGAATTTTTTTTTGTCTGGTACAACTCATTTCAGGAAAATTACAATATATTCAAATACAACTCATAAAGATTACAATATTCAAATACTAATACAACAAACTATCACTTCATTACAACAAACTCATAATCAAATTACTAATAAAAACATTATATATATATATATATCCAAGTGGGAGAGGAGATAAAGGACATTAAAATCTTTAACTATGGGTGCTTCCACTGTGGATTGAACCGGCAACTTTTTGAGTCCCAAGCCTCCTCCTAGACCAATTGGTCTAGAACTCACGGGCCAATAAAAAATTCTTCCTCCATCATGCAAAAGGGGAGCAAAAAAATCCCCACCAACTGAACATTTTCTGCATTGGTTGTCCATCAAGAATCCTAACCCATCAATAGTTTTGCATCTAAAATTGTGATCATAAATCTTCATGTACATATGTACATTTTGTCCCTACCATTTGTTTCCTTTCATATCTTTAAGAAAAAAAAGAATCCCAACTTGTTATTACATTACATGTACAATCCAAGCTTTTGACCAGCAATATCACACCTAACATCAGCAAGTCCAATCCTAGATTTTTCAAGATCAAACTCCATCCAAACATTTTGTTGATGATGATGACCAATCACAAACGCTTCTACACCCAACAAGTCTGAGTTCCCAAATGTGAAGCACCACACCGAATCTTTCCCTCTAACTTCTCCGGGTACCCGATACAGCAACCTCTCCCCTGACACACTCATTGCAGCTCCATTAAACATCAGACTCACAACCGGTAAGTTTCTGATCACCGGCCGAGACTCCGACGATTCTATCAAATAACACAAGTCCATTGCCCCTTGAAACACATAATTAGCATCATTTAATACCCTCAAGATTCCTCTAGTTTGTGACAGAAATTCGTTTCTTAAAGCAGTGTAAACCGGACCTAACAGGAATGTGAATTGGGTGCCGGAGTCGACCATTGTTTGTCCGGCACCGGTATGATCCGGTACAAAAACTGATTTGGGTAGTGACAGAATTTTGTTGTTGACCTTTATACCTTCTAGTTGGACTGTATAAGCTACTCGATCAAAGTATGGTAACGGAGTTGAGATTTGGACTAATGGAGTGTAGCTTAGCGGTTTAAGCCACGGTAAGCTGGCGTCACCCAGAAGTAAAACGCCGGCCGAGTCAGTGCCCGATATGCAATATGAAAATTTCGGATACCCCATTTGATTGATAAATGATAATGACCCGCGGTTCATGCCCATTAGCCCGGTCGTTTTAGCATCCTCTTCAGAATTTGAACTGAACCCCGTGTCCATGCAGCCGAAAATGGTTGCGGGTTTAGTCAAAGACCCGATTCTGAAAGTTTCAAAAGCAAGATTGCCTTCAATGGATGTGGCATCGGCGTAGGAGACAATGACATGGCAGAGCTTGGCTGCGTCGCAAGAAACGGGTGTGGTAAGGTCACGGGTTCGGGTCTTGCAAGTAGGAGATAAGCATGGTACTTTGGAGTAAGTTTTGGAAGAAGTAGGATTAAAGATTGAGTGTAAAAACTGTGTTTTCTTGCAATGAAGCCAAGAAAGCTCGCTTCCCGTGTCAAGAACCATCGTAACATTTTGTGGAGGTGAACCAACTGTAAGAGTGACTGTAAGTGAAACATTATGGTGGAAAACGAGCTTGTTGGTGGTGGTGGTGGCCATGGTGGTGAAGTACTTTCTTGAGGCTGAGACATAAGAATGTTTCTGGGTTTTGAGAGGAAGTATCAATGAAGGTTGTTTTGAAGAGAAGCAATGTTTGGATTGCAAGAAAATGGAAAAGATTACAAGGGCTTTAACAAGAAAATGAAGAGAAGCCATCATGGGGTTTTTAGGTGTTTTCTTGGTAGAAGAAAGAGAGGAGAAGAAATGTTATTCTTTGTGGTGATGAAACATTTAGGGTTGCTTAAATACTATGATAATGGCATGAAGAGTTTTTGTTTTTGGAACAATTATAAAATCTTGTTTGGAACGAATAGGGTCAAAGTAAAATATAAAAAGTGACGTAAAAGTGTGATTTATGGGTTGTTTGAAATGGTAGGAGAAGGGTTGCTCTCTCCTTGCACAAAAATGACAAATGCTTACCTAATCAACAAGCTCAATCACGGCATTTATCAGATCATTTGAAGATAATGATTGCTGTACACGATTAATCGACATGATTTCAAGGGAAGATATATGTGTGTCGGCGTTTGAGTAATTAAGACATTATATCTTAGGATTAGTAGTTCAATTTGATTGCCATTTTATGTAGGTTAATATTCTAAGGTAAGATATATACGTGTCAGTGTTTTTAGTTTAACCATAATGGTGTATATATTAAACCTGCAATAAACAATAATTATTGGTATCGACCGAAGAGTTGTTTTAGCTTAAATAATATTTTAGGTTCAAGTCGTGATATATGTAATCAGATTAAATTAATCGTCGAAAAAAATCTACTATTCTTTTGATTTATTTGGATTGAATTAAATTAGTTAAAATTTAATAAATTATAAATTCAATTAGTTAAAAAATATATATATACATTGCAACAAATATATAATTCATAAAAGTTCAAAAAGTGAAAACAATAAAAAAGCTTAAACCAAAATATAAAGTTTTTAAATCTTACAAATTGAGTCGGTGCATTTGATCAAGCGCTCTCACGGATATTACGAGGTCTTGTCTAAGTTCAAGACCTATCCTCATCCCCTTTCCCAAAATTTGTACTTATTAAGGAAAAGGTTAAAAATTTAATGTTCTATAATTAACTCCTAATGTTAGTCTACTACAAAGATTTGCTATGACAGCCAAGTAATTATATTTAAATTAACCTCATGTCCTCTTTTCCAATACAAGGTCAAATTTTCAGGTTTTTTTTATTGAACTTCCCATGAAAATTTCTTCAACTTAGCTCTTTTAGTTGTTGCCTTACTATATGCTTAGATTAATGTCACATAACATATGCATAGTGTTTTGTGTATGTTTTTTTTTTTTAAAAAAAGTTTTGTGCATGATTGTGACGTAAGGTAGCTTTTGTTTTATACATATGTGCTCAAGTAGAGTAAGGTATACTTCCAAGGAATTTTGATCTTTAGACATAGTTAAAATGACATCAAGATTAAACAAGTGCGACCTCAACTTGGTACAGTTGCAAATATTTGCTTAATTGATATCTATATTGGAATTTTATGATCATAAATGGTAAGAATAATACTTTTAAATTTACAATTTCTCAAGGCACAAAAATAAGGTTGGTAGTTAGTGAGGGTAACTTCTCTCCAAAAAAATATCCTGAAGTATATGGTTCAATTTTTGTTATTTTTGATTTAAAAGGAGAGAGTTGTCTTATATTGCGTAGTCCATTAATGTTACAGTCATATGACCTTTCAATTTATTTAAAAAATAAAATTAATTTAGTGGTTTAATATTCTACTGAGTGTGAAAATTTTTACCGTGGCTAGTTTTATACTCAAATTTTTATCAAGTAAAATTCATTAAGCCTAACACCAGTAAAAATTACTTTTATATCTAAAATGATATAAGGATGACTCATTTAAAAAATAATAATAAATTTTTTTATCTAGGGCTAAAATTCAAAAAAGAAAAAAAAAATCTCTTCCAATACTACAAAGAAAAAGTATATTTTTTCCCTTCTTTTAAGCACCGTCTCTAGAGCATGGAGACATTGCCATGCAATTATCGGCAAGACCCTTTTAAAAGTGCATCTAAGGAAGGTATAAATGGGAACAAAAAGTGGACAATTCTATAAGAAGTAGAAGAAGAGAACAACCCAACAGCCACCAAAAATACATTTCTTTTCATATGGGGGAACCTTTAATTTATACCTTAATTTACATATGAGCAATTATATATAATTATATATGGATAATCAATTGTAAATTAAACAAACTTCATGGTGTCTTTACATTGGTGATTGCCATCTCAAGAAGAAATTAATTATTGGTGACTAAGGGACACATAATTAATTAAAAGTTTGAAAGTTTAGGCATAGAAGACAAGATAATCCAGACTATGGTAAGTGCATGGAAGCAGCCGACTGTAATGTTCCAATCAGTCAATCTGGTCACACACCTTGATTTGCATTTTTATTTATGAAGTTTTTGGTTTGATTCGATCGATGATTTTTAGTTAAGACTGTCAAGCATTATATATTTCAACTAACAACTGTATAAAGCCTTAAATAAAAAATATTCCACCTATCAAATTTAGTGTATGGGAAACCTTTATTTCTTTTATATCAGTCACTTCCATTCAAAATTTTATATTAAATATTGAAAATATTAGCTAAAAATATATATATATTGCACCGTCAATGATCCACTTTTTAATTGTTATTTGCAATTTTTATATTATTTTTACCACAGTAAGATAGTTTGCTTATCAATATCTTGAAATTGGAGTAAAATTGAATTTCGCATTGAAATAAAACCACATATGTTTTTTAACTAATATAATAAGGGTCTCCAACCACACTTAAGTAATGGATTATTCTAAATTAATTTTGGTACAATAATTATTTTATCTAATTATAATTGAGTTTTTTGAGAAAAAAAATAATTCGAAATAAAATCCTAAACTCTTGCATGTGTATATATGCATGGCACAATGGTAATGAACCAATAGTCAAGAACTGAAAATTCAGATTCTCATTGCTCATTTCTCTTTTTTCAAAAATTAAATTTATTTATTACAATTCTCTTATTACATAACACATATCTAATCAATATCAAAATTAGTTTCAACTTAAATTTTTAAAAAATTTATTAAATAATTTTTATAGATTTCATTATTTTTTTATTGATTTGTGACTGAATTATAACGAGTCAATAATTTTTCCCCCCTAGATTTCCCTACCAAATTCACGGTAACATTAACTTATTAAAAAATCATTACACTTCAGGAGCTTATACATAGTATTAATATCGATAAATTTTAATATTATTTTTTCTGCACTAATAATACCTACTCCTTCAACTCACTCTTAAAAAATAGAATTTCGATTAATAAAAAATGGCTACTTTTTTAAGAATATTTTAAATATTATCGTCTAATTTTAGTCTACTAGTATTAATTTAAATCATTTAATTTTTCTACTAGTCAATAAATAAATAAATAAAATTTAAAAATGAGTTGAAATCTACCTAACTCCAAGCAAAAATCCAAAATATAGTGCACCCACAGTCCTTTCATTATCAATCAAACATCTAATAGTAAAGACTAGTGGCTTTTCCACAATTATAACATTTTGTTAACACGTTTGTGCACATAAAAAGACATAAAATTTGACAGCAAAAGCAGAGAGCCATGTTTGCATTTTCTCTTGAAAAATTGCAGAATGTTACAATACACATTTACTACCAATTACCTTCTTCTATTTGTATTATTCTTCTTGAAAAGTTTCCTTGTCCATCCACATGTCTTCTCCAAATCCATCAATTAGGTTTTCTGAACTTTTTGATGCTATTGTCTACGATGGTAGCTGGATTGAGATGGAGACTTGCTGAATTTTCAATACCAGGAACTTAGCTCCATCTCCTTTGCATACCCAATAACAAAATATTTTTTTAAAAAAACCAGCCCTCGTTTTATTTTTTTCTGTCAAAATTTAATGATTTCTGAATATCAATAATTTAGACCGCAAAAATTTTAAAAAATAAAGAGTTTTGCATTGTCAAATGGTGTTGATGTGTTAAATCATACTACAAAAAATATTAAGAATTCATTCAATAAATTTAATTCAGATGGTAAAAAAAAAAGGATATTTCATTTTTATCAATTAAAAAATTTATTTGGAAAACATATTTATAAATGCTCCATAAGAATGCAAAAAAAGTATATTTTCATAATCAAGTAAAAAAATAATTTTGATTGACGCATAAATAAATTTAATTAAAAGCATATCTATCATTTGACCAAAAGAAATAAACTTAAAAAACTCATTTCTTTTTGACATATAAATTAAAGTTAAATAACTGAAAAAATGAATTTATAGTCATTTAACAGAATTTGAATTCCATTATAAATAATTTATTGAATTAATTTTTATCTGATTTTTAAAAAGTAAAATGACCTCTTATTATTTAAACGGTCTGATCCTTTTTATTAATAAAAAATAAAATTTAAAAAATCATAAATTACTCAAGATATACTAATGTATGAACATAAAATTTTTCATGTCATGCCATGCTAGTAAGATTTGAACCTAGAATAAAGTCATCATAAAAAATATGCACATCATATAACTACATTTGTTTGAACATTTTACTGAGTAATTCTCATTTCATCTCATGAAATACTTTTCCATTCCAATCTTGTATACTTCAATTTCAAATGCTTTTTGAAAATTTGACCCTTCCTTTTTCATTTTACATATGTTCGGACATGTTGCACAAGTATGTTTACTCCAACCAAAATGTGATATCCTTCTCAAAGGATAAAGATTAGTATCGTGGCTCATGATACACGCGGAATAAATAGTATGTCACAGTCTGCTGAAATTTTTCTTTTTCTCCTTATTTCACAGTGATACCTAAAAATGTATAGAAGTAAAAATAATTTTTTTTTTTTTTGTCTTTTAACGATCCGCGAACCGAAATGTACTAATCTAACTCTTATTTTATTAGCTCGTTATTGTTAATTAAATCTGCATTTTCTCTAATTTAATTGTAATGGAGCCGTGTCTAGAAACTATGTACAGTTTAATCCTCACTGGAACAAATTGTCTTAAGTGAAATCTTCGGTCCATGAGGTAGCGGTCCCCTAACCTAAAACCCTTTATTTCAACTCTCAAACGATTATTTCCTAACTTAAGAATTAGACTGATTATGTATGTATGTACCTTTCAATTAAATCACTATCTAGCTAGTTTGCCTTTTTTCTTTTCACAATTCCCTCGCATTGCCGGACAAACAAAAGACTTATACAAAGAGATTTTTACCAACACTAAGCGTATTATATCAACGTACAGTTGGATAAATTATATATATTTTAAATATTTTACATTTAATTAATAACAATTTACACTTATTTATACATTTTTAATTTAGCTATTAAATGTAATGTATCAAATATAGATAAAAATCTCGTACTTGTATTATATGCAATCTACAACCTCATACATATGAGCATTCCTTCAAGCATTTGCTAAATCAATAATATTTATAAAGGTGAATTCTTGGTATCTAATTTTAGCCAAACAATAAATTGAATTAGAGAGGGACCATTCATGTAATATATTTTCCTAACCCTATTAACAAGCCACTCCACCCTCATTACATGTACCTTTCAAGAGGACTTTAATTTACTAACAACATTAGCCTATATATCAATCTATGTTTATGGAAGACAAAAATTATATTTAATTTTTTACTTTTTCAGGTTCCTCAAACCATATGATTTGAAGAAACATGAATATCTTAGAAATTCTAATTTAAAAAAAAAAAAGAGGAAAAAAATTCTTAAGATACTCTTCCATAGACAATTAGGTACCTAACATTAGCATATATTATTCTCTTTCTTCCATCTATGTTTTAATTATTTTGTTTTAAAAGAAAGATTACATATATCACTCATATTTTCAATTACATCACTACCAAACATATCACATTTCATATAGTAAAAAAATAGTATAAATATACTTTACATAAGAATAGAACTCAAAAATTCACTTTTTGAAAGATCTCAGCGTAATAACCAATTGATCTACACCTTATTGGAAATTAGACTTTATATCTTCATTATTAATTAATTTACAGATTATTGTTAATTAATATACATTAAAGGATACATCACAGGACATCTAATACACAATAATTAATATTATTCATCTAACCTTATCATTTTAATTGAATAAGTTGGATATTTCAGAGGTCAAACACAAAGAAACAAAAGAATTCGGTGTGCTTTCACAATCAAAGAAAATTAAGATGAATTGGATATAATTAAGGGCAGCAACGGTGCATGCAACAAAGCTAACTAGCTTGATGTGAATTTGATTCCATCTTGGTTAACCCTAATTATATATATCACAATTTCATGGATTCATTTGATGTTCTTGTTCATTTATTTATTTTTTTTAGATATTTGGTACTAATTCTATATAAATGATAGCTCCATCATTGCATCAATCATGCAAAGACTCTTCCAAATATGTCCAATCCTCGTTACCTATTTATTGTTGACCTTGAAGACATGTATATATATATATATGTGTTCATCTTATATTCTTTTATGTATTTTCTTATTACATATTAAATTTAATAATTTGTAAGGATCATCGTGCAATACAGGATTATGAAAATTCTTATTATCTATGTAGATTCTAATTTTAATTTTATAATTTTAAAAACTGTTAAACTAGTATTGAACATAAAATCTTAAAATACTATTAGTAAGAAAATAATTAAATAGTTACTTTTCTTTAAGGTCATTATAAAGTGTAAGATTTGAATTTTGCAACTATCGATTTGTGAAATTTATTTTTATCTGATTTAAAATGAAATAACTATCTCATATTGTGCATTCTATCAACACCTAAGTAATATGATATTCTATTAATTAAAAAAAATCTTAAACACTAAAAAAATATATAATCATTTAGCTAAATCATTTGCCATAGTTTTGTAAAGTAATCAATCTTGTCTTTAATTCAATATGTGTTTTGTCCCATTCAAAAAACTTTGTTTTATATATGGTGTATAATATATATTAAAAAAATCATAACATAGTTATTTGTTGGAGTTTTTTTTTTTTTTTCCAAAATCTCTTGCTCGAGGAAGAAACTGAACTTTGTTTGCATCTGGCCATCTGCCAATATGCACGTACATTGTGGGCTTCAAAATTTATTTTGACAAGTTAATGGACACCTCTTATTGAAATGGGTTCTTAATAGGCCTAGTTTGGGTAGTATCTGGTTTCCACTTCTTTATTTTTCACTAATAAATAATTTTTTTAACTATAAAATATGATCGTTATGAAAATAATTTTTAGACGCATTTGGTGGCTGGCACACTAACAAAAAACTTTATTAAAGAAGAACTAAGCATTCAATTGAATGTCTAGAAGTTTTGTAATCGATCTTCTTTGGATAAGTTGAATATTTGAATTCCACATTAGTAGCTACAAATGGTTTGAAATGGAAAAGGTGAGAACAAGAATAATAATATTTGATTCTTATGATTATGAATTCGATGACGAAAAATTGATCGAATTGACACAATTCGACATATTTAAACATAGGTCCATAATGCAAGTAGTGAGGAGTAATCTTTCAATTATTTGTTATTCTTTTCATAATGTATGTTGCTAAAGTATAACATTCTTGAAATATATCTCTAATGGCATAAGTTCAAAATCTAATGTCAATAAGACTTTGATTTGATACTATCATACTAAACGCAACCAAAGAGAATAGAATAAAATACTATTCTCAATTTGTGATTTTTGGTCTCCACAAAATTAAAAAGCATTTATAAAAATAATAATTGTCAATTGAGAATTATGAAAACATGGTATATTTCTTTATTCTTATCTTACCCTAATGACCAATTGAGATTTGGGGGAACTTGAAAGGCATTGATAGTTTGGAGTAGAAGAGCATATGACATTAGGACCACTTTTAGTGGTCACTTGCTTTACTTGTTTCCAATATTACATTGTAGTAGTATATTTTGAAGTAAATTATATTTTTTTAAATTTGACATCATTTATATTTTTTCTTATTTTAAAATTAATTTTTTTCTTCGTCTATTTTAATTTTATTAATATTTTAAATTAAATTCTATAATTCTTATATTTTATAAAAAGGAAATTTTGATAAGTTCGTTAATTTTATTTTATACACTTTTGAATTTTTATATATCATTTATTCTATACTAGTAAGGAAATGATCTAATAATCACTTCTTTTAAAGGATATCATAAAATGTTAAATTTAAATTTCAATGTTGATGATTTGTGAAATTATTTTTACTTAATTTAAAAGTGAAGAACTACCCCTATTATACAGTCAATCAATGATATTTAAATTATATGACATCTTCATTAATTAAAAAATTATCTATTCTATATGTTACTTTAATTTTAGCTAAATGTGACATTTGAAAAAATAAAATTACATAAAAAAAGTGAACATAAAATTAAATTCGTGAAAATTTATGAATTTGTTAAAAGTATAACTTGATTGTATATGTGTTGAAAAATTCGTGGGTATTAAAGTTTTAAATTTCAAATAATTTAAAAATTAAAA
>CATIWM010406799.1:0-10845 GCA_949671775.1 Mallotus repandus | reverse complement strand
TTTTGTCATTTTTATTTTGTTTTTTGATAAATTTTCCATTGTTATCATAAAGTTCACGTTTTTATGGTAAAAATTGTGTTTTTATCATTATCATTATTTTAATTGCATTTTCATTATTTTTGGCATGTTTTCTTTTTTGATAAATTTCCCATTTTTATCATAAAGTTCACATTTTTATGGTAAAAATTGCATTTTTATCATTTTTATTATTTTAATTGCATCATTATTATTTTTGGCATTTTTATTTTCTTTTTTTGTAAATTTGCTATTTTTATCATATAGTTCATGTTTTTATGACAAAAATTGAATTTTATCATTTTTATTATTTCAATTGCATTTTTATTATTTTTGTCATTTTATTTTATTTTTGGTAAATTTGCTATTTTTATCATAATGTTCACATTTTTATGGTAAAAGTGGCATTTTTATCACATTTATTACTTTTAATTGCATTTTTATCATTTTCATTAAATTAATTGCATTTTTTTTATTTTTGTTTTTTTATCTTCCTTTTTTGATAAATTTGCTATTTTTATCATAAAGTTCACATTTTCATGGTAAAAGTTGCATTTTTATCAATTTTATTATTATTTTTACTTGTTTTATTATTTAATTGCATTTTTATTTTTTTGATAAAATTGCTATTTTTATTATAAAGTTCACATTTTTATGGTAAAAACTGTATTTTTTGGTCATTGTTATTATATTAATTGCATTTTTATTGTCTGTCATTTTTATTTTCATTTTTTTTGACAAATTTGCTATTTTTATCATAAAGTTCAAATTTTTATAGCACAAATTTCATTTTTATCATTTTTATTATATTAATTGCATTCTTATTATTTTTGTTAATTTTTTATTTTCTTCTTTGATGGAGTTGCTATTTTTGTCATAAAATTCTTATTTTTGTGTCTAGAATTGCACTTTTATTATTTTTGCTATTTTTGTTCTTTTCATTTTAATTTTCTTGCACTTTTATTAATATTGAACTTCCATTTTTATGTCAAATTTTACATATTTATTATTTTAACTCTTTTGTCAATTTTATCCCTCCATTTTAGTTTTCTTATATTTTCCTTGTCATAAAGTCCAATTTTCATAATAAAAATGACAACTTTGTACCAAAATACTTAGATTTCAAAATCTTACATCATGCATCTCCATTAGCATCCTTGTTTGTATATTTGTTTAATTACTCTTGTTATTTCAATTATGGATGAATGAAATATATAAAATTGCTATAAATGTGATGTGTGTGAAGGCTAACCTTTACTCTGTAGGTTTATTAGAATAGGGATTTTCTTTTATTTTTATTTTTTTTAATTTTGATGTAATTAGTAGAATAGGAAATTTTTAAAGTGATGTAACCCAAAAAAAAGAAAATCAATTTGTGAAGTTTGAATGAAAGGAAACCCTAGGATTTCAATCCAAAAGAGGAGAAGAAGAAGAAGAAGGTATGAGCTAGCTACAAATATGTGAGGTCAAATTGACACATATATACTTTCTGTTTGGTTCAACAAAATAGGACTAACGAGCAACTCTTTCAAAGCATATAGGACTCAATTAAAAAAAATTAGAACTTAATTAAAATATTTAAAAACTTATAAGACTTATAAAGGTCATTATCCTTAAATTATAACTCTATTTAAAATGTAAGAAGAAGAAGAAGAAGAAGAGACACAATTAAAAAGAAAAAAAATTAGAACTTGATTGAAATATTTAAAATGTTATAGGACTTGTGGGGTCATTATGCCTAAATTATAACTCTATTTAAAATGTAATGTTGCTTTAAAAGTAATATTTTTATTATACAGATAAAAGTATTATAACCAATAATCATAATGTATTAAAAGATTTAGATAATATGTTGGAGCAGTATGCACAACTTTTACCAAACATGCATTTGGTAATGACGATAGCAAAGCATAATGTACCACAAAAATGATGTGCATAGAAGTCATGAGAAGATGCAAAGGCCTACCTTTAGTAATAAAAACACTCAACAACATTTTATGCTTTAAATAAACTCCAATGGAATGGAATGAAATACTAAAGTGTCATATATGGGATATTTTAGATTCCATTTTACCAATACATAGAGTAAAGCTACCTTTATCATCCCTTGCACATGAAGCAATATTTTGCTTACTGTTCAGTACTTACAAGTTTAAAAAAGAGCAATTGATTGAACTATAGGTGGCAGAGAATCTTTTGCATCAGTAATTGAAGAATAAAATGATGGAAGAAGTAGGCGAACAAATCTTTTGCATCTGCACTAATTCTCTATTAGAAATCTCCCAATTCTCTGTCTCCCACGCAATATTTCCTTCACCCACATCACCCATTTAAAATGAATTTGCATATTTGAACACATTGCACCTAAAACAAGAAAAAAAAGAAATCAATTTGAGAAGTTTGAATGAAAGGACACCCTAGGATTTTAATACAAAAAAGAAGAAGAAGAAGAAGGTATGAGCTAGTTGCAATACTTTTATCATAAAATAGGACTAACGAGCAACTCTTTTAATGGTTATATGACTCAATTAAAAAAAAATTAGAACTTGATTGAAATATTTAAAAAGTTATAGGACTTGTGGGGTCATTATCCTAAATTATAACTTTATTTAAAATGCAATGTTGCATTAAAAGTAACATTTTTATCAAAAAGAGAGTTAGAAGAAGAAGAAGAAGAAGAAGGAATTAGCTGGTTGTAAATTTTTAAGGTCTAATTGACACATATACACTTTTTGTTTCATTTAATATGACTAATGAGCAACTTTTTAAGAGCTTATAGGACTCAATTAAAAAAAAAATTAAAATTTGATTGAAATATTTAAAATGTTATAGGACTTGTAGGGTCGTTATCCCTAAATTATAACTTTGTTTAAAATGTAATGCTGCATTAAAAGTAATAATTTTAACTTACAGATAAAAATATTATAACCAAACATTATCATGTGTTAAAAAATTTAGATAATATATTAGGTACGCTCAACTTTTAGTAGACATACATTTGGTAATGATGATAGGAGTGCACAATGTACCCCAAAAATGATGCACAAAGAAGTTATAAGAAGATACAAAAGCCTACCTTTATCAACAAAAAAACTCGACGGTGTTTTATGCTTTAAATCAATTCCAATGCAATGGGATGAGATGCTAAAGAGTCACATACAGGATATTTTGGATTCCATTTTACCAGTACTCAGAATAAGCTACCTTTATCTACCCTCATCCCTGAAGCGACGCTTTACTTATTATTTTAAGCATCCAATTTCTAGATGAATTGAGTGTGGATGTGACGAGGATCCAATGATGAAAATTTAATCGGAATACGTCTTTGGATTTCGATTCTTGAATCTCAGGACTGAATTGCAAGGTTTTAAGGACTTAATTGCAAAATTTTTTTATTTTCTGTAGGGCAATTTACAAATAAACAAAATTGAAAACGAGGGACCAAAGTACAAAAATTTCATATTGGAATTATGTAATTTTGATCGGAATTAAACATTTTTAGTCGAAATTTGAAATTCTAATAGGAATTCCGCATTTCTGATCGGAAATGCATAATTCTGATTAGAATTAAGTATTTTTGATCTGAAATGCTCAATTCCAGTCCAATTGGAAATGCATAATTCTGATTAGAATTAAGTATTTTCGATTTAAAATGCTCAATTCCGGTCAGAATTGCACACCTCCGACTGGCTTTCGTCAAAATTTTTTAATTTTTTTAATTTTTGAAATTATTTTTCTTGATTTTGATCGGGTGGAATTTAATAAAAATAAATTAAAAGGGATAAAGGTTGGTTTTTTTAGTGATAATTACATACTATCACTTATTTTTTTAGATAATTAATAGGTTTATCTCCTGTGATTTAATAATCACAAGAGGCTTTCTCTTTATTTTATATAAACCTATAGGATTTTTACATAGGGGAGGGGTTCTTCTTTGGCTAAAAAAATCACAGAGCTAACAAAAAAAAGAAGGAAAAACAACAAAAACAATAAAAAAGAGAGTTTCTTTACGTTCTTATGTTCTAGGAAAGCATAGAGACCTTTCTTAAGGGTTTTTATGTTTTTTTATTTTTCTTTATTTCTTTGTAATGGTCCTTTAAAGAGAGCAATCAAGGCCTGAAATCAAGAAAATAAACCTACAGACTCATTCACACGGTGAATTAACAAACTGTGAGGAGTAATCAAACAACATCCATACGTATTCATTCTATTCTTCTTCTTCTTCTTTTCTTTTTATCTTTCCTTTGGTTTTTTTTAGTTTCTTTTAATTACTTAATTCAATTTTAATAATTTTTTTAATGTTTTTTTTGTTGTGATTTGATATGGTTATGGTGGGAGTGATCTATACCTGAGACGGAGGAAATCCCGTGATTCATTTTACTGAACCCATGAAGATCCATGGAATGCCATAGATTAAACCTATGTTTTAAATCACATCATTTTTAGTTTTTTATTTATTTATGTGTTTCATTTTTATGGTATTTTTGTTGTGTATATATTTGGTTTATTGGGTTGTAATTATTTTTATTGTACGTAAGTTGTAATAGCCCTGATAGTGGAATAATAGTGAAACCATTTAATTTTTTTCCTTTTAAAATTGATTATTAAAGTAGGATCACTTGGTAAATCATAACTAAAATCAATGGTGGCTGTAGTTAATTAGGTAGCATGTAAAAATTAGGGTTAGAATCACTGTATGTATGTTTTTAGTGTCTTTATTTACTATTTGGGCTTGATTGTGTTTTTTTTTATCATTTTGGGCTTTTAGCCCCCACTAATAATAGGCCCCCATTAAAATTGGTTATTAGGTTTAAGTAACTTAAAATAAATTTAGGCCCATTTAGGTTAATTTAAACTTAGACCCACTTTAGCTTAATTAAAATAAACTTAAACGTAGCTCAACCCATTAAATAAGCACTTTTTATAAAAAATAAATAGACTCAGGATCACTTTAAAAGATTAAAATTAATTAGAACTAGGTCCACTAATTCAATCCAATTCATTTTCATAAAATTAGTAGACTTAGGTCCACTTTCTTTAGAATAAAAATTGTAAACATAGGCTCATTAATTAAATTTAAAATGTAGGCCCACCTTAGTTTCCATTACACTTTGTAAAAAAAAAGTAGAACTAGCTACCTCTAAATTAAAATCAATGTAGATTAGACTAATTTAGAGATGTTTCGCCTTGTATGAATGCCGTTTTTATATGCTTTTCCATGTGACTAGTTACCTTTGGAGTGATTGTTAAATTAGGGTTTAATATGAAATTACATATAATTAGAGAAAAGATAGTAATCTATAAACTAATTTTAAAGAACACAAGACTAGAAGAAGTTGGTATTCCATACCCAGAATCCCTCAGAGTAGTGCTAACTTTCTTTTAAAGAATCGAGTTACCACCACTTTCGATTTGTCCCGGTTATTACCTTGGGAGGCGACTCCTCATCTCCACACCCTATCTTTGTGATAGCGGTTAGTGTGTTCCCTAGAGTCCTGAGCTCAAATATTGTGGTGGTCATAAGATACTTGGACACGTGCTAAACCTTACCATCTACAGTGGCGACTCTACTGGGGATAAGAGATACTGATTTTACTTGTGTTCTTTAGAATTATTTTATTCTTGCATTCATTTTTGCATGTCCCTATTAGCCAATGTCATTGGTTTATAGTCCTTTGATTCCATTAGCTTCCTGAGATTATAAATTTGCTAACTATCACTCTTAGCCTTAACTCGGTTCAAGAGAGATTACTGGGCTCATTTGACCAGAGTCTATGAGCCAAGTCTTAAAGGGGGGGTAGTCTTCTCTTGAGTTTGCAATGGATGCCAGACCCCTCTAACATTGGCCTGTAACTCAAGTCTTAAAGGAGGGCATCTTGCTAAGGGAACCTTAACCTTTCCATCGGATTTAACACATGTAGTGACCTAGTAACTTCCCCTAGGATTTACACAGAAATTGCTTGTGTTTATTACCATGAGGTATTTCTATTTATAAAAGCCCAAGCCCACACTTTAAAAGCCTATTTGGGCAAATAAAATTGGGCTAAACTTTTATACTTAGAAATTGATATCCCTGTTGATTTTAAGGCCAAGATAAAAAATCCTCGGAAAAGAGACTCGCCATTAAATTTGTGTGTAGGGGAAATAAGGTTAGAAGGATGTCTGTTGTACTTGACTTTATTACTTATTACTTGACTTCGCATAGCACGTGCATTATGCAAACATGCATACTTGCACTTTATGCATCACACTGACACCTTATTTTACAGCCATCATATATTCATCCGGGTCATCCTATGTTTGGAAATGGAGAGGTAGCAGACTAGAGAGAACCACTTCGACTTTGCAGTCGATAGCAAGAGAGATCCTTAGGAGCTTATAGAAGAGTCCTATAAACCCACTCTACTTAGAAACACCACCAATACTAACTCCAACTAGGTAAATAGCATAGGTGACACAATAATAGGGAGGAAACTAGACCCTAGAGGACATTAATGGAGCATTAATGGATGACATGAGAGCAATGATGCAAGATGAACTGAGACAAGCCCTAGTTGGATTAATGCCACCTCTTGTAGTTGTACCTGCTACTGTTGCTGCTATACCGCCAGCTGTGCCACCTATTATGGATGATCCACTAGCTAATAATGACAATGCTGGGGGCAACCATTGAATGCTGCTAGGAATGTACCTGTTATGGAAATGAAATATTCAAGGAAGTGGAAAACTACATGGTAGAGAAAGCTAAGAAAGAATCACTTGAGCGGGTTCATGAACTTGAGTCCAAGTAGATTCATGCAATAACTCAGAAGATGTCTAAGATGGAAGAGCTGATGAGAAGGTAAGGCATAGGCTATTCATTTGACTTTGATGACATATTGTGCATGGAACATGATAAGCTACCTGACAAGTTCCAAATGCCTCGGTTACAGAAGTTCAATGGTTCTGGAGATTTGAGGATTCATCTTATTCAATATACAATAACTATGAGCACTACTAAAGCTCCATTATATGTGGTCACAAAGTTGTTTATGCTTTCCTTGGAGGGTGTTGCTGTAAATTGGTATTATGGGTTAGCGAATTTAGTTAGGGCTGACTGGAGAGAATTATGTACTACTTTCTTGAAGTAATATGATTACAACACTAAGTTAGAAGTGTCTATAAGGGATTTAAAGTTGACTAAACAAAAGCTAATTGAGTCATTTTTCTGATTTTCTCATTAGATTCATGAACAAGGTAGGATTAATGAAAAATAAATTGGCTAAAAAAGATCAAGTTAGGATGATTGTCTGCAATGTATCACCTAATTTGTTTGAGAGGCTACAGATGATGAACCCTAAGTCATTTGTAGACCTGCATGATCATGGGTTGTAAGCTGAGGAGATTGAGAATGAAAAGAAGAAAATAACTAGAAGTACTATAGCTAAGAACTATCAAACTGGGGGCACATAGCAAGGAAGCACTAGCCGAGCTATAGAAGTTCATGTTGTTTAATAAGTGCTAAAAATGATATATATTAAGCAGTAAATAATTGCATTTCATTATTATAATTATAAGTTTTTATTATTTAAAAGCATAGTTTAGGTATAAAATGCATTTAGAGTTAGAATAATAGTAAATTTATCATTTTATGCATTTTTAATTACTTTTTATATATTTTACATTGCTTTGGTATTGCATTTTAGAGGTTCTTTCATATAGGAATCTGTTAGATGGAAAACAATGAGAGCTTAAAGCTAGGAGCAAATTTGGTCACAGAAGAGGGCAAGAAAATGAAGAATTTAGAGCTGAGAAATGACATAACCGTGTCACATTGTAGACACAACTATGTCACCTCATGTTAGAGAGCTGCACTCCGAAAGATTTTCAAGTGACATACTTGTGTCGGTCTAGACTGCTTAATTTGGAAAGTTGTTTTTAGGGTTTTTGGTGAAGTCTATAAATAGAGAAGTTTTGTTTTTCAGACATAGACAATTTTTAGAAGGGGCTGCTACCTCATAGAACAACACTCTTTTACATAATAATTATTTTATTTTTAATTTTAATTTTCAACTCAAGCTATTAGATTGAAGAACACGAGTTGATGATTTAAGAAAAAATTGAGCAAGCTGAATAAAAAGAGTTTTTCTTCTTCTTTTCTCTTACTCTTTATTTATATATTCTTGAATATGTTATCATTCTTCATCTCTTGTTGTTTTTCTCTAATTTCTATGAGTAACTAAATAGGCTAGTAAGGGTTTTAATGAACCCAACTTAACATGAACTAAACCAAATAAATTCTAAAAAAAAGGATATGCATTTTATGAGAGTTATTGGACTTAATGCTTTCATTGGCTTAGCTACCCTTTGAATTGAACTTGAAACTAGGATTAGATCGAGAGATTAACTCTAGTAAGAAAAGTAATAACAATCTATTAATTCAAATTGACTTAGACGAGAGACACTTCAATATTAATATTATATAGAAGATTGTTAAAATAAATATGTTATGCTTAGTTATTTGTGCTAGTGAGAGCTAGATAATCATTTAATTATCAGAATTGATTAATTATGAGAGTACTTGAGATAGTTTCGAAAATAAAATGTTATTCATAATAATCAAGAGTTTATTATCTTTAGAACTAAATTGAGTTGGGGGATTTAAACACAAACATCTTTAATCATATATATTTCATGAAAAAATTTTATATTATTTTAGATTTAATTTACTTTGTTTGCTTATTGAAATTAATGGTAGTCTAGACAATCAAAATATTAAGAGTAGCTTCGTAATTGACACTACCCCTTTGGGAATGATATCTTTTTATATTGTTACTTGTACGATTCTGTGCACTTGCAAATTTCCCCCATCATTGTCCATCCACCGAGGAGATTCTTTAATTTCAACCAACCCTTATTCAAAATCCTAGAGTACCTAATCCAAAAAGGCTTGCTCTGACCCCTTACCTTTTCCAAACCACCAAACCTAAATGTCCTAGTTTATGACCTAAACAGTTACCGCAAGTTCCACCAAGTTACTGGCCATTCTACAGATACCTACATCTGACTTAGACACAAAATCTAAAACCTTATTGACTCTAGAAAAATCACAGACCGAGAGAAATAAAACCCAAACCCTAGCACCTAAAAAAATCCTTTCCCAAACTACTAAAATGTACCACCGCCAACAATCATGATGATCAATTCAAGAGTTAGTGAGGAAGAAGTGTTAAACCTTAATACCAATGAGAAATCTCCTGATAACCCTAGAGGAGTAAAAGACTTATTGGGATAGCCCTCGGGAAAATTTGACTACAATGTGTTTTACTCTAAACCACCTTCCTATAATATTCCCATTGAGTTAATTGTGCCTGGAGGATGGGGTGATGAGTTTGGTAATGATGAACCAGTAAATTAAGGGAAAAAGGAATTTGAGACTCCTAAGCAACCACAAAGAGGAGTCAAAGATCTGTTGGGCTAGTTGTAAGCATCCAATTTCGGGATAGCAATGCGTGGATGCGACGAGGACTCCAATGATGAAAATCTACCTGAAAGTAGGTCTTTGAATTTTGATTTTTAATTCTCAGGACTAAACTGCGACATTTTTAAGGACCTAATTGTAAATTTTTAATTCTTTCAAGGGTCATTTCATAATTTAAAAGTTAAAAAAAATCTCACCAATTAGAGTTACGTAATTCTAATCAGAATTACATATTTTCGATCGGAAATGTACAATTTCGATCGAAATTGTATATTTCTGACTGAAAATGTGTAATTCCAGTCGGAATTATATATTTTCGATTGAAATTGTACATTTTGGATCAGAAATGCATAATTCTGATTGGAATTATGCATTTTTGATTGAAAATACACAATTTTGGTTGGAATTGCATAGTTCTGATCATGGTGTTTTTTGTTTTTAATTTTTAATTAATTTTTCTTGGATTCTAATTGGTCCAAAATTTAATAAAAGATAAATATCGATATTAAACAAAAAATAAAATAATCCTGATATGTGTATTATCAGGTCATTTTGAACAAATTTTGGAAGTTAAAAAATCCTATCTATATGAATAAAATTTTGAAAAAAAATCCTATCTCTATCTCTTGTGATTAACATTTTTTTTGGGGTCAGAGGAAGTTAGCGTTTTGGGGAGATAAAAAAGATATTTCATTCTCACATTAAAAAAACTGATTTTTCTTTGAGGGGAAAATAAGAAGAAAAAAAAAAAACGTTTGGTCTACGTTCTGATTTTTGGTTTTAATTTGTACGTCCCTTGAAAATAAAAAGCCATAGCAATTAAGCCTGAGAAAGAAATCAAATCCATTGATCCTATTTTCACTTAACAACGGTGATTCAATCAACCCTCTGACGAGCAAATCAAACAACATCACATATCTGCATCCTCCTCCTTCTTCTTTTCTTTATTTTGTTTATTTTTATTTTATTTTTGTTTATTTTATTTTATTTTAATTTTATTACTTTTTTTTGAATTTCTTCTAACCATTTTTTTTTTGTGTTTCATGTGTTTTGCTTATTCTTTTGGCGTTGGGAAGGGAAATCATAAGCAATATGTGGTTGATGTGATATTGAACCATGAAGATCCATGAGATGCCAAGGATCTAAATCTGTATTAGTTTTCTTATGTAGGTTTTAGGTTTTATTTATTTTTTATTATTTTTCATTATTCTGTGTTTTCCTCTTTTTTGTTATTTTTTATGTTTATTTATATTATTTTTTGGGTTGTAATTAATTTTTATTTTTATTTTCAGTAGATCATTGTAATAGCCTTGATAGTGGGAACATAGTGGAATCTTTACTTTACTGCGCACTTTAAAATTAATTAGATT
>CATIWM010406719.1:0-15692 GCA_949671775.1 Mallotus repandus | reverse complement strand
TTTTAATTGTGTCATATACGAATAACATTCAAAAAATATACTGTGTTTATGAGTTTGAGACATCGTTTTTAATTTTATCTCTTTTTATTTATTTTTATTTTTCCTTTTTTTCTTATTTTCTGTTTTCAATTATTTCCTTATTTTTTATTTTTTGTTTTTAGTCTTGGTTTTAGGTATATATATATATAGATAGTGTGCTCTATTTCAGAGATTATAATTAACATATTTAAATTATATAACTCATATTAGTTTTAATAAATAATTAAAATTTCAAATATGCTAGAAAAATATTTTGAAAAATATATATATATACATATTATTTTTCCAACAATGAAGACTTACTCAAATTATCATATTCAGATACTGTTTTGAGTTTCAAGTACTATTTTGAGTTTCAGATACAGATAATATTCAGAAAATATATTAATTTTAATTGTATCATATACGAATAATATTAAAAAATATATTGTATTTATGAGTTTGAGATATCATTTTTAATTTTCAGATATTGTTTTGAGTTTGTGATAATTTTTTGAGTTTTAGATACTGTTTTGAGTTTCAGATACAAATAATATTCTAAAATATACTATTTTAATTATATCATAACAAATAATATTAAAAAATATACTGTATTTGTGTGTTTGATATACTGTTTTGGGTTTCAGATACTCTTTTGAGTTTCAGATTCTTATAATATTTAGATAATATACTATTTTGAGTTTCAGATACTGTTTTGAGTTTCATATTCTTATAATATTCAGATAATATACTATTTTGAGTTTTGGATATTGTTTTGAGCTTCAGATTCTTATAATTTTTAGATAATATACTATTTAGATTGTATCATATATGAATAATATTCAAATAATATACTGTTTTTAAGCATCATTCTTATTACTTTGTAAGCTTGTTGTGTAACAAAAATTTTAATTAATAATTTTTGTTAATTTTTAACACAATTGGACAATACTGACCCAACTTTTAATCCTTTAACACAAAAATATTTTTTTTTCCTATTAATTTGGACATCTTTAACTTGAAAAAGTAGACCACTAAGGATACGCAAAATTCTCAAAGAAAGAAAATCTCTAATTAAATTATCAAAAAATAAAAAACCACCAAGTGTAATAAAAACCAATAATGTCCCAAAATTATACTTATGTTATACTGTAATATATTTACTAAAAATATATCAAATTTTTTTTGCTTGGACCAACAATCAGACTCCCTGAATTTTTCTTGGACAAAGTGTTGTTTGATTGAGAAGCATAAAGTACTAAAAATGCCATAGTAATGTGTTATATCTTAGTGCTCACTTTTCAAGAAAGCACCCTCAATCCAAAAAGCATTCCCTAACCTTTTTATTCAAAAATTTAATGCTCTAGGTCATCCTATCTATAACAACTTGGTTTCATGAGATTATAATATTAAAAACTTATCAAAATAAAAAAGCATTGCACAAGCATATAACTAAAGCATTCTTATAGAAGCACCAACAACAAACAAAGAAAGTGAAACAAAAAAAATGGTTCATTTCTCATCCTTGTTCAGCTACTTTCTACCTTCTTCATCTTCTCGAGTTTCAAATGATGCAAAAGTGTCCTACAACATGAAAGTGTCTAATGTAGAAAAACCCAAAAGCAAATCAAAATCATCAAGTGCTCCCATAATAGTTTCTTACTTCCCTGTGAACTGATACATGTCAAGATTATAACAAGTTATTTTCTAGCAAAATAATAGATTAACCTAGATGATAAACCCAAAAGAAAGTTAGGACCCAAAACACCCAAATAGTAAAATAAAAAAAATCTGTAAAATAAAATTGTAATATTGTTAGATTGGACAAGAGTGGGTTATTTATTTTAAATTGCAATACCAAAATCTTTAACAAAATAATAGCATATGAGAGTGGAAAATTTAGGATAAAAATAATAAAAAAAACCTAGAAATAAAAATCAATGGCATCATAAACAACAAAAGTTTCATAGATGGAGATGAAAATCCCATAAAACACTATACAAATCCATTTAATTAAAAACACTAATCCACTAACTTATCATCATATGTATCAGAAAAAAACAGACCAACATAAATCATAAGAAAGGAACCAAACACAAAGGTCAGATCTTTATGCATATACCTCATAATTGAAAGTTTTATACACCATTAGCCTAGAGACCAAAAATAGAGGAGCATATACCTCATAATTGGAAGTTTTATATCTTTATGCATGTACCTACGGGTAGTATAGAGGTGGCGAATATGGTCAGGGACGACAAAGATGATGTCGGAAAGACGGTGGAGCAGTGAAGCTTGAGAAGAAGTGACGTGGGCGAACAAGCCATTGATGGCATAGAGAAGGAAGAAGAAAGGAAGAAGAACAAGAGAAGGAAGGATACAGAGAGTGAAAAAAAAAACGTTAAAAAGAAAAGGAAGAAGACGTAAGACGGAAAAAAAAAAGGACACGCATGTAGTATTTTTAAAACATGGGACATTTAATGTTAATGACACCTAGTTTTTTTGGGCATTTTTATAAAAAACCCTAGAGTCTATACTGCATTGTCTTAGAGCCTTAGTGGGCTAACACTTTTTAGCCCCATATAGAAATTACATGGTATTAGAATATGGGTGAAGACTTCCCATTATATGGTATTAGTCTATATTTGAAAATTTGGGCTAAAAAACCAGTCTACATAGTAGTGTTTATATTTGAAAAATTGGGTTAGCGCTATATATTATCTAAAAATTGGGCTAGTAGGCCAGTACGCGTAATGGTAAAATTACATAAATTAGGCTAGTAGTATATTTGAAAATTGGGCTCGTACATTGGTAGGGCTAGTGGTATATATAGTCTGAAAATTGAACTAGTAGACCAATTCGCATGGTGGTATAGTTACAAAAATTAGGCTTGTAGTATATCTGAAATTGGGCTAGTAGGCCAGTCCGCGTAGGGGCAAAATTACATGGTATTAGAATATGAAAATTGGGCTAGTAGTATATATTATATGAAAATTGGACTAGTAAACCAGTTTGCATGGTAGCAAAGTTACACGATATTAGAGTCTGAAAATTATCAAATACTAATGAAGAAAAATTTAATAGATTTCATAAAAAAAAACACTAAAAAGATTTATATTTTGTTAAATGAAAGAATAAAATAAGAATAAAGAGAAAGTGCCAATATAAAAGAAATATCAGGAGTTGACCAAATCTAAAAAAAAAAATTCAAGGAATCAAAAAAGAGAAATTGAAGGAAGAAAAGAGCGGCTATAAGTTGAACTCATGAAAGTTTTGTTTTTGACTAAATTACCTGTTTGCTGACATGTGAGGGAAATAAGAGTCTGAGATGGCAGGATTTACCACCAGAGCCCCATTGTAGTGATGCACTGATGCTTGGTTCTACTACTCCTTCGAAAATGTATGTATATATTTTATCTATAAATTTTAAAATTATTCATTATTATTAATAATCAATGATATGGTTATGAATTATTTTATTTAGTTAAAAAATATAAAATCTTTTTAAATTTTTATATTTAGAAAAATTCAAAAAATATGTTTTTAAGTAGAAAATAAATTATTCAATTTTTAAATCTATAAAACGGTTTTGAAATGTTTCTGAAGTATTTTCTCAAATTTATAGTGGTAGAACTTTTTAAATAACCAAGAGATTTGAACTAGAATACCGTAACGATAAACTAGATCACTTGAAACTATATATATATAATCAACCAATGAGTAAGAAATTCAAATAGCCTCGTGAAGATTAAAAACACCTTTTCAAAAAAAAAAAAAGAATAAAAAACACCAAAAAATAATCAAACCATCCCAAATTATTGAATGAGCCAAATCTTGATTTAAATCAAACCTGTTGAATGAACTAAGAAATCAACCCCACTTTCATTGAAAACCAAACAGATTTATAGAGGACCCAAGGCATGATGAGATTTATATGAACCATTTCACTAGCTAAAATTTAATCAAGACCAATGGCTTCCCTTGGAAAACAAATATCGAACAATGGACATCAAAAAATATAATCCGATAGAATCCATCAAATCTATTGTTACACGTGGAAATTGATCCAAATAGAAAGTTAAATAAAAGAAGGATAAATAAATTAAACTTTATTCAATTTTTTTAAAATTTCTGTAAGGAACCGTTTGGTTTATGTTTGAAAATTAGAATTGAATTAGGGTTGGAATGAAAGAATAAAAAATGAAATGAAAATTTTAACAAATTATTTGGTTTGCTATAGAATCAGAATTGGAATCAATATTATTTAAATATACAAATATTTTTATAATTATTTTATATATTAAAAATTAGTATTATGATTATTTATTATAAAAAATATTTTAAAAATTATTTAATAATTCTTGATAAAATATTTATAAATTTTAAAAATTATTTATTATTTTAATAAATATTTTTATTAAATGCATCAATAATTATTTTTATTAATTTATTAATAAATATATTTTATTTCATAAATTTTAATAATATATGATAATATTTAAATGGTTGATTAATTTATAATTAGCTTGACTTAATTTTCATGGGAATGAAAATTCATTCCTTACAGGGATAAGAGGAATGAGTGATCTCCATTGATAGGAGAATTATATTTCTGTTTCAATATAAATTTTAGTTAACCATGCATTAGGAAACTGAATCATTCATTCCAATTATAATTTTCGCTTTATTTATTATGAACCAAATGATCCTAAAAGTTTATGCAAGTGCGCATGCATGTGTTAACTACACTACAGATTAAAAACTTCAAGAAAGAAAAAACACTTCTGTAAAGACATACCCAGTGTCATTCCTTAGAGAAATGTTGCAGACTGTATGAAATCAGCAGATAAACTACTAGGTCCCGAACATGCTCGATAAAATGTAACCATTGGCTTAAATTCATGGTTAAGTTTATTTTTTCTTTTTCTCAATTCTGTATATACTTTAAAATTTAAAATAAAAGTGTCTTTGTGTGCTAATCAGTTGCACAATGTTCCTTGATTACAGTTTGAATAAAATGCTTGAGCAATATGATATTCATGGAAATGAACACGTTAGAGTGACCAACACTCATGAACCTAAGGTTAGTCAAAATTCAGCACTTCGCAGATATTGCATGCTTGGGAACAGTTGTATTATAATTTGAAACAGTGCAGCAAACATTAGACAGTAAGTTCTTGTACACATGGTTGTGGATTGAGATTCGAGTTAGTTGGGAAAAAAAATGGAAGCCTGAACTATGTAGTTGTTACAAATACTACGTACAATGGATATATATATATATATATATATATATATATAGAAAATATCAGAAGTTTTCATCCAGAGTGCTAGCTAAACTTTTCTATGAAAGAATCTACGAACATAATATAATGTTGTCGGATTCATTGCTTATCTCTTTGCAAATGCGCTCTTTTCTTTTCTTGCTTTTTCTTACTATAGCTAGTGATTGTATGCACTAGTTGTGGAAGTGCATTACAGTAGCTCGATCAAGAGTTCAGGCTCAGGACAAATGCAATGTAATATTTTAATAGCTTGGAGAACCGCCTGGCACTGTTTGGCAGCAAGAGGGTATAAAGCATCTACTGCTTACCCTTTTAATAATTTTTTGTTGTAGTAGTGATACGACATGGTTTCTTGGGGAAAAAGATTAGTTATCACATATATGCCGATGCTTGATTTCTGGGTTATTTTATCGGGCAAAGATTATGCTTCACATGAATTCTATATCTGGAAAGCGTTTCTGATGCTGCTAAGAATAGTGGAGGCAGCAATATTTTAGCAATTTGTTTCTTCACAACAAATTACAATATTTGTTTGGCATCTGAATGGTCGTATTTCTGCAGAGCCAGGAAGCTAACCTACTGCAAGTGCTCAAAAGGTAACAATTTCAGATTTATGTACAATTTCTGAAACAGACATGTTTCATTTCATCAAGCCATTTATTGGAATTTATTTGCACTTTGTAGGCATCTTGAAGAAATTAATTTAGATCAGCTTGATATCACCCAGTCTCTAAAGCTAGAGAATCAACTTTACTCCATGTTAAGACAGATCAGACTCAAAAAGGTCAATTTCCAAACGTTAACTTAAATTTTTTTTCCAGTTAAATATTTTAAACTTTGGTCGACAGCTAGTTCTATAGTGTCAATGGTTGCAGTTTCAACCAACTAAGGTAAAGTAATTTAGAAGATGAATGTGACAGCAGCCTAAATTGATGATGATAGTGAAGAATTTTGGTTTAAAGCCTAATCTGCAGCTTGTTAAAATGAAGGAATTATGGCTACACCCCATATTCTTTTGTCATGTTTACTTACCTGTTGTTGCTTTATGGACAATTATATACCTCGACATCAGTAGAATCACATTTTTCATATATATATATATATATATATGGCTTAATTATTTACAAAATTCTAAAACTTTATATTTTTTAGCAATTTTAATACATTCTTTTAACATTTATCAAAAATCGTAAAATTTATAATTTTTAATGTATTTTATATATTCTTTTAAAAATTTATCAAAAAATTATTAAAACTCGTAAAATTCATAATTTTTAGGTGATTAGACAAATATTAAATTATATTTGTTCAATCAATTTTTTAACATCTTAATGTTGATATGATGCCGAACTTCTTTTAATAAAAAAAAAAATTTAATGGGTTGGCAAAAATTTTCTTCTTGAATATACCATTTTAATGAAAAATAGTATTTTAATATGTTATAAATTTGCAATTACTTATATGACACTAAAATAAATTTTTTTAATTAAAATTATTAAAAAGTGTAAAGTTACGACCTTAAAGTGAAAAAAAAAATTAAATATCATATAAACAATTGTAAGCTTATGACAAACTAAAATACTATATTTTTTATTTTAAAATAGTATATTTTGCTAACTCATAAAATTTTCTTTTTTTTTAAATTAAAAGGTATTTGATATTATATCAACATAATAATTATCATATGCTAAAATATTAATTAAATAAATATAGTTTAATATTGAAATAAATTTTTTGTTAATAAATTAAAAAAATACTGAAATTATTAAAAATTATAAAATTTATGATTTTTTATTAACTTTAAAAGAATGTATTAAAATTGTTAAAATATATAAAATTTAAATTTTTTAAATAAAAACCAAGAAAAACATAATAAAATTGTTTTTTTTTTTTTTGGAAACATAATAAAATTGTTAAAAATCATTAGTTCAGTAATCAAACCGAACAATTGCACAGTCCTGCTCAACAAAATAATAACAAAAAAAAAATTGGTCAAAAAAAAATAATAACAAAAAAAAAAGTAATGACTAGGTGAGTCGATTTTGAATTATATTCCAACAAGTGCAGCGCTATCTTAACTCTTCCTCCCTGTAAATTCAAATAATCCAATTATTATTACAATAAACAATAACTTTTACACAACAGACTCACACCTTTATCGCACCGGCTATCTCGCAGCGCACTCACTCCCTCTAATGACAACACATTCACTACCTCGCTGGCTCACTCCCATATTTTTCTCACACTCAAGGCAATAAGCAATGGCTATATTTATAAGTCAATATATCGGTTAATAGAAGATTCTTGAGTGGTGGTGCAATTAGGACTACCTACATAATTCTAAATATTTATTAATAATCTTGTAGAAAGATGTAGAAAAGGGTGTGCAATCAGTTCAGATGATACATTATGAGTTTCAAAATTGTTTTTCCTTCTAAATTCTTTTCTTCATGTAATACTCCCTCTTTGATTCTTTAATTCTCTTTTTCTATTTTTTTCCTTTATTTTTGCTTTTGGCACACCAATAATTAAATCAAATTATAAAATTGTTCTATATTTTTAATTTTGATACAAAATTTTAATTTGATTAAATTTTAACAAATATAATTCATCATTTTTAATCAAAAGTAAGTATAAATGTGTTGATACAGCATCCTCAATGTCTTATTGCTACATTAATTGTCTATTATCGTAAAAAATTATATACGTACTATCAAATTTGTAATTTGATATAAATATTTTATTTTATATTTTAAATATGTTACATTTTACTATTAAAAATATAATATCTAATAATTAATTATAATATATGAAGTGTTTATTACTTTTATTTTAATATATAAAATTTTTAAATATATATTATTCATTTAACATGAAATTAAATTAATGTAATTAACAAATAATATTTGAGATAAAATATATTCACATAATTAATAATTAAAAACATTAATATGTGTCCTTCACAGTTACGCAGCCAACAAGCAACATTATTTTTTCTCTTTTTTTTTTTGGAAAAATAAAAAAAAAATCTTTAATGATTTATTCTATTACAAACTGAAGTTAAATAAGTGGAAGTTTGAGTATTTTAGTGGTATAGCTAGAGGTTTGAGTATTTCAATGGTATAGCTATCTTTAAAATATTAATATGTTGAGACTTGGATACTTACCTCTCTTTCCTTATAAACAAAATAAGTTCAATGACATTATGAAAAATGACTTTAGATTATGCATGCTATAAATATTAATTATATAAGGACAGAGTATTTAACAATACATGTCAAAAGTTGTAAAAAATAGTCAAATTAAAATAATTATATCAAAATTAAAAATTTATAATAAATTTGCAAAAAATTGTAAGAGTTGATCTTTTTACACCAGCAAGTAGCTGAAATGGCAGGAAAACTCACATGTCTCAAATTGTACAATAGCACTGAAGATGCTATCAATACATCTATGCATGATTTTGATCAAGGTAAATAATATGCTACACTTGTCAAAAATTATCCAAATTAAAGTATTTATATTAAAATTTAAAATTTAAAATAAATTACAAACATTTGGTCATTTTTTAACAACCATTTTGTTAGTTTGTTAGTTTGGTTAGTATGTTAGTAGGGGTGGAGTGGGGATTTGAACCGCCACATCTACTAAGACAATCAAAGCCCTCGCCACCGCAGCAACATTTAGTCATTTTGCTCATCCATCTCCATTTTCTCTTGATTACTCTCAATGACTAAAGTATTGGCAATGCCACTAACATAACCCTTATGACATGCTTCTACAATGATTGTCCTCCTTTTTACCATTCCTTCCAGGATAGTGACAATACTAAAAATGGAGGCTAAATATTTCTCGAGTTAATGATTCTTGGTGACCATCCAATTTTAGAGTAATTTTAGGAGGTGTTTGTTTGGGCTAAAAATAGCCCAGGAATGGGAATGAGAATGACTCATTTCTATTGTTGATATTTGTTTTAAATTAAAAACCAATAGGAATGGGAATCCATTTCTATGGAAATGGGAATGACCTATTCTCCCTCAAAATCTAGATAATCAAATTTGATTTCAGCATTTCTCAAAAAAAAAATTATACCGGTATAGCTGAAACCCATGCGTGTACTAGTATAGCTGTCTACTTGTAATGTAAATAGTCTCGTGCACTTGATTAAACAATGTTTGATATATTTTTTTTTTTTAACATTTGGATTGAAATAAATCTTTCAAATTTGGCCCAGCAATTAAGCAAATATTTTATTATTTTTATCCTTTTTGTAAGGTACTTATAAATTTTTAAAAATTATAAACTTGTTGAAAAAAAATTAAGAATTAAATTTTATTTATTTTTTTATTAATTATTTGTTATTTCAGTATTTTTTTTTGAAAAATATAAAATATTATGAAAAAAATAAAAAGTATTCTGATTTCATTACTTTTAACAAACAACTTCAAAGGAAATTAAATTTTGATTTCGATTCCGATTTTATAGTGAATCAAACAATAATTATAAATATCTATTTCCATTCTCATTCCCCATTTTCATTCTCATTTCCCTTCCGAATCTTGAACCAAACGCCCTTTAGTAGTGATTTTTTATTTTAGATAATCTATCATCATACCAATGGTTGCCGCAGTTTCGCAGTTTTAGTAGAGCACTACCTTAATTGTTAAGAAACATGGAACAGAATTTTTGCCTTCATTGTGGTGAAATATCTATTCATGTGTGAATTAAGTGTTTTAATACTCTGAAAAGAGGAAATTTATACACAACAGAATTAAGTGTTGCTACAGCTCTTTTGAAGATTGTTGCCAACTTCAAATATATTGCACCTAACTGTTAGATTTATAATACATATTTTAAATATTTTTTATTTGATCAATAAAAATAAAACGCATATTTATATAACTGTCTCATATAATATATCCAGAATAGGTAAAATTTTCCTTCATGAGAGGTTTTTATTTACTCTTAATGTATTGTATTTTACGATTAGATTTATGAGATATAATTCAAGTGTTTTAGATTTCACTAATAAAAATAAAACACGTATTATTTTTAAATTGCAAATCCAATCATAATATCTAATACAATTAAGATAGTTCCCATCCTTCACATCCTCTTTAGTTATTCATCTTTTGTTATGTATAGTCCTTAGGCATTGAAATGTTTGGATCGTAGGACCTTTTCCCATTTGAGCTTACCCCACTGCAATCGCTTCACTTTTTGTTGGAGAGAGCTATATATATATATATACCCATTTGAGCTTACCCCACTGCAATCACTTCACTTTTTGTTGGAGAGAGCTATATATATATATATATATATATATATATATGTAGATATATAGATAGATAGAGAGAGAGAGAGAGCTAGAGAGAGAGAGAGGATGATAAAGACCTTTTTCTTCGAGTAAGGGTGAAGTAAAAGTATTTAATCCCTCTGATAAACCCTAAAGTTCTACCAACTTGTGGAAAATAAAACCATGAGTTTGCTTATTAAGTAACTTTTCATTTTAGAGATTTTAATACATGAGATGGCTTCTATTTTGGTACAATGTGAGACCAACTTAGAAACCCATTTTGGAGAGATTCTCTTTATATGCTTATTTGTTGCTTGCATTGCTCCATTTGCTTGTTTTGAAAATGAATTCAAATTCTTAAAGATGCTTTCTATTCCACTTTTCAGATCTTCTACATAAATTTTATTCATTTAAATTAAATTATAATATGTATACCTATGGATGAACTTGCTTAAATTAAATTCTACCTCATCATGACATCTCAATCCACACTATCAAAAACCATATCAGTCCTTGCCTTTCCAAATTCATAACAATGCAAAACAACCTATGTACACCTTAAATCTCCAATCAGAATCAGCTTCACTTCACTTACCATTGCACATCCAATCTACAGAACAGAACTCTCATAGGTTTGATGTAGTGCGCACAGCATTGAAAAGTGATTGTAAGCACAGCATTGAAGTCATTTTAGTGTGGTTTTTGGTTTTGAATCTGAAAGGATGAAGGTAAACTGTTGAATTATGCTCAAAACACAGCACAAGAACCTTACAGAGCTCTGATACTACTATTGGAATGACTTTAGACGAAGAGGAAGAAAGTGCTATTGGCTGAAAACCACAAACAAACTTCATTTCATTTACTGATATTTATAATTGATGCATTATCTTTCATTAATTGCATCAAGAAAATTCCAGACTCAAAGTAAGACTTGAAACATCATAAAATAAATAAAAATTGCTGTTACTTAAATGAATATTGTAGACACTCTGTAACAGCAAATTCACACCAAAATAACAAAAAGAAACTAAAGTGACAGCAAGCATGTCACTACACATCAGAATCAGAATGGTCACTGCTTGTGTCTTTTTTGTATGCATGAGGTGTGATGATGATCATAATTATTATTTTTATGTATGTATAAAATATTGATCTGTTCTGTGAAAAAGATGATGCATTATTATTTTTGGTGACATTTGGACATTTTCTTTATTGGTTTGTTTATGCTGATGAATTTGAAATAAGTTGATCTTTGATTTGGGTGTTGTTGTGGTGCATATAATTCTTGCTAAAGATGGACTTGGCATGTGAATAAATATCTTTTGGTTATTTTCTTCTTTGGTGACATGCAGACAAATCTAATGCTCCGAAAAGTAACAGCCCTCCGTCGGAAGGTATGAGGACTCTGCACAAAAGCTTGGCAAGGATACATAGGATTTATTTTTCACTTGCATCTCAACTGGTTGAGTTAGATTCAGTTTTCTTCAACAAATGACTCTGTGCCTTCGACTGATGTTAGCAAATGAATTCAGATTTCTGGCAATATTCTCAGGATAGTAATGCATATTCACAAAGAATCACGACACCTTTTCCTATCTTCATCTAGAAAAATAAGACACAGGTCACCTAAAATACACCCGGCCGGTGAAGATGTGCAACTGTAGGCCAGCCACCTCCACACACACAATTGAAGTATTGGAAATGGCAGCAAGAGAGACATTCACATTAGTAGTGTCCTAAACCCATTTGGCTCATGTACCCCACTTCAAGTGATGCACTTGGTGCATCTGTTTCCAAACTGAATAGCTACTTGCTGCTCTACAATATCTACACCTAACACCCACTTACCTGTAGTCTCCCAAATTTAGCAGAATCACTAAGTGATTTGTGTAGAAGCTTATGCAGTACAAGAACTATTTGTTGCTTTTCACCTAGCGAAATTGATAAATGTCCTGTCTAAGATTGAGTGACAAGTCTCACCAGTCCCTCTACCTCAATGTTTTAAAAAAATTCAGCTTTCTTTTTACAGAATATTAAAAAGCTAGCTAGGCAAGAAACGATGAACAGGAAACAAGGCTACTAATAGGACCAGGCTAACATGGCAAGATTAATTGCTAACATGCTACCAAACCATATCAAATTCCAGGCTAGACAACTACCCAGGTGAAAACTGGTTCTGTTTATTAACTACTAATTGACTGGTTTCGCTCTTTTGTTTTTCTTTTTTGCCAATATGAGCAGGAAAAACAGCTCACAGAGCAAAATAATCGAATCGGAAAAGAGGTAATGCAGAAAAACTTCTCTTAAAATAAAAAGCTAGAAAGTGAACTGGTATATATCAATCTTTATTAAGTATATATATTGTCTGTGCCATGACTGCAGATAGCAGCCACCCTCAAATGGCAAAATCGGCCAATTCTGCAGGATCAAGCTTTTCCGGATATGGAATTGAATAATAATAATAACCTTAACCTTGCTAATAGCAGTGGCTATACGCATCAGCTTCCAGTAGCAGAAGGAGGCATGCTTCATTTCTTGTAATTGGCTTGTATTAGAGAGCAGCCCCTGCCTATTTAAAACTGATTAATTAATCATAATGCTTTGAATAGTGACCTCTCTATCTAATAATTTGAGGAAGTATATACTTCAGAAGTCACAGTTTATTAGGTATTATTATTATAGTTGCCTTTGCATGCTTCTCTGCTAGGTGCAATGGCTATAAACTTGTTGACCTACTAGACCTTCTGCCTCTGTGTTGTAATATTATACTATCCAATAATACCATTAAAAAATTTCTAATTATACTTTAGGTCTACAAAATTTGTCTGTAATAAGAAAAAAATATGTATAAGATTTCATTATATTAGTCAACGAAATCTAACTAAAATCTCTTAACATATTTTTTTCTTATAATAGACAAACAAATTTTGTACACCTAAACTAAAATAGGATTAATCAATTTTAAGTTTTACAATTCAATCTGCATATTTAGCCTATTATAATTTTAGGAATAGAAGGGAGACTTGATACCGAATTTTCTCCTATAGCTGTAACGGCTTTAGCCGTTAAACCAAAGTAACATAAACAATCAATATATTTATCTGCCTTTTATTTTTTATATACATAAATCTTCCTTTCTTGAGAAAATAAACAGTGTACTAGTTCTAATATCTATTCATTGGTTTTGATGTATCAAAATCTTGCTATGGCTCTTAGGAATTAATCGCAAGTGAAACTATGTGAATATACAGAGGTGGAATTTGAATCATCATCAATAACTAATAACAGAGAAAATACAAAATACCCACCAATTTCTCAAACATCCATCGGTAAGCCATTATGGTAGTAGTAATCTTTTTGCCAAATGGCTAAACAAAACAATCATATAGACCAAAAAAAAAAAAAAAATAGAAAGAGGATATATATGTTTATATAAAAAAAAACACTTCAACTATTAGAATCTTGGATGAAAATTAAACAAGCAACATACAGGAGCAAATCAATAATCATCCTGTAGAGATGTGTACACCAATAGCAATAAGGAAAATGGTGATGAGGCCAAAGAAGATGATGGTATGAACAAACACAGAAACTCCACTAGTTTGCATATTGGCAAACTCCACCACTCTGCTTTTTCCTGGAAGCTGAAACAACACACCTGGAGACAACACCACGAAGAGAACCACAGCTATAACCACTGGCCCCCAGTCCGCCATTTAAATTTGCTACTCTTCGAGATCTTGCCAACTTCCTTTCACCTTTCTTTCGCTACCGGAACAAGTAACACCAACACCAACCGGACCGGACTTTGAAAGTAAAGGGAGAGGGAGATCATGTATATATGTGTGATATTACAGAAGGAACAAAGAGACAATTAGTTGAACAAGTCTAATTAATTTGAGGACAAAGGAAAGGTTAAAGATGGATGATAGGGAAGAAGGGGCATTGGTATCAACGGTAGTTTGATAGCAACATTAATCATACAAAATGGACGGCATAACCATATGTTATGCGTAACATGCTAACTGAAGCTGACGGCTGTTTTCTACTGCTGACCCCAACAAATTTCAACTGGTATATACATATCTAAATTTTCAAGTGAAGACGTCGAAGATTGAGTAGCCTAGTGGCTATACTCACTTCAAGGTATTATACAAGTTATTCGATCCTTATATATGCCCTTCCCCAATTGAAAAAAAAAAATTCAAGCAAAGATTAATGTGTGTTTAATCCGCATTAGTTGAATTGTATTTTACTAGCTCCTTAGGTAGTTAGCATTCACAATACCTTCTATAAATTACACTAAACAAATCATAATATTTAAAAAAATTTGTAAATTTATTTTAACTTTTAAAATTTGATAAAATATTCCAATTCAATCAATTATTTATAATTTCAGTACACTTCATATTTTTAATCAAAATTAATAAAAAAACACATATAATCATTTGGAAATATATATTAAAAAAGACTATTCGTGATTAGTGTTAATAAAAAAATTATCTAATTATACCTATGAAACACTGCAAAGTGTACTATAAATTCCCACAAAAAGTTACTTGAAAAAAATAATAATAAAAATCGCCACACATCCGACCTGGACTTCAAGGTTACGGGAGGAGGTTTAGTGCCTCCGTCTAAGCCAATGCGCATGTGGGTCATCATTTGTTTCTTCTAGTCTTTTTCAATGCATAGTTGCTTCTTGTTTGAGCAAATATCTAAGTGTTTGTGTGTCTTTTGTTAAAAATAATACAGCAAAACAAAAAACGAACAGGGATACAAACTTTTTGATTTTAATTCAAACGAAACAAACAAAATCTATGGTGTTAAAGGTTTATTTTTCAAACATGCGTTGGTGCTTCTTTGCTTTCCTGTTTACATTTAAGAAATAAAAGGCACTTCAACAAAAGTACTCAAGGGGATGCAAATAGTTTGGACAAATGCAACTTTTTTTTCAAAGTGGTTAGGGTTATTAATTCATATTCTTTTTAAATTAATTATCAATAATAACTCTATTTTAAAATATTTATGAAAAAGGTAATAATTATATTATATTACCCTCTTTATGATGCAAATTTTTGAGTTTAGTCCAA
>CATIWM010406667.1:0-25504 GCA_949671775.1 Mallotus repandus | reverse complement strand
AATAGGAAGCATGTAAATTGAATTAGGGCTAGTAATTGAAGTTTTTTATTATTATTAAATTATTTGGTTATTTTTCATGATTATTTTGTTTTTGCTTTATATGTTTATTTGTTTGTTTATACGTTTACTTTTATTTTTCTTGTTTTTTTGTTTGTTTGAGCTCATAATATTAGGGATTAGGTTTATAGCAAGATCACTTTTAATAATTAGGTTTAACTAATAGGGTTTTTAAGGTTAATTAATTTTAAGTCCATAATTGATTTAGTTTTAAGTTAGAGATAACTTAAGCCCACTTAGTTAATTAGACATAGGCCCATATTTTAGTTTAATTTAATTGATCTAGATTTAGCCCATTACTTTAAGCCTTTTACGTAATTTGTAGAATTACGATCATTCTAGATTTAAAACTTGTAGAAATAGGCCCATTAATTAAAGTTTTTCACAACTTGTAAACCTATGCCCATTTTTAAAATTAAAAGAAATAGATTTAGGCTCATTTAAATAAAATTGAGTAGAAATTAGGCCCATTAGTTTTCTAGGCTCACTTGTAAAATAAAACATGTAGATTTAGCCCATTTAATTAAAATATGTAGATTAGACTAACTTAGGGGTTTTAAGCTTAAATGAACGCATTACTTATGTGCTTTTTCATAAGATTAGTTGACTTAGACTTGTTTATTTAAAATAAGGGTTTGTATGAAATTGCATGTAAATAGAGGATAAAGTAGTAATGTAATAACATAATTCTAATGAACACAAGACTAGAGAAGTTGGTATTTCGTATCCAGAACTCCTGGTTGTGGTGTGACTTATTTAGAGAATCGAGTTACCACCACTCATCAATTTGTCCCAGTTATTACCCTGGGTGGCGACTCCTCATCTCCACACCATATCTTTTTAACAATGGTTAGCGTGTTCTCTAGAGCCCTGAGCTCAAACAGTGTCGCGGTTGCAATAAACTTGAATGCGCGCTAAACCCTACCGTCTACAGTGAGACAGTTACTAAGGCTCACTGAGGAAGAAAAATTTAATTTTGAGATGATTGAAAGAGAGGGCAAGGTTTATGACATTTAAAGCATCATAGCAGGTCGCCCTTTGAAGGATTCGGGTAGGTTGTGTAACTTTTGTGTTGGCAGTTTTTTGATAAAAATGTTTAATGCCAATATTTCTGTCTTAACTAACATTGTTGCTTTTTATTTGGTTTTTATTTATTTCATCAAGAGACTATGGCATCTTCTAAGGAGGTGAAATTTAAACTGTCTCCTGCGAATGTCATGCGTATGGCAAAAATCAAAAGTGAACAAGAATCGAGCGTCTTTAGGGAAAAATCTGTTGTAGCTTAAGATTCAGATGTCTCTGGGGAAAAATGGATTGAGCTTTACTTTGGGGTAATGACTCGAAAGAAGGTTGTTATAGCAGTGATAAAGGATTCCCCCACAGTGGAGACAGAATGGAGTAAGAGAAAAGCTCTTTTGCATAGTTATAAAGGGAAAGAGAAAAAGGTGCTATGTGAACCAATTGACCTTATCACTGAGTTTGACTCTGAGGAAGAAGGGGAAAACCTCCGTTCAAAGAAGTCTAAGAGGTCAAGGGCTTTAACCACTAAGGAAGCTATGGCTAGGCTGTATGAGAGGAGTACTATGCTTAAGAGGGAAAAACCTCCCAAGTTTGATCTTGATAACAACCCTATGTTCGATGTTACTCTAGACACTCCCATTCAGTAACTTGCAACTCTCCTAATCAATAGGTACCTTGAAGCAGGATTCTCCCTACAAGGCATTGCATATTCCGAGCTTCTCTGCACCCTCTACATTGGCTCTAACGAGCATATTCTCCACCAAGATGCAAGTGGTTCCTCCCTGCATATTCGTTTAACTCATAGTGTCCAATTGGTATGGTATCGTTCTGCTTCTTTTCTTTTCTTTGGGTTTCGGTGATTTTTCTTCTTTGTATTTAATTTGTTCCCCTTCTTTTTCTCTTCCTTTTTTTCTTATTTTTTTTACTAGCTCTCCAAACCCTTACATGAGTTAGAGTTAAAAACAATGTCCTTCTAAGAAGAAGTCAACAAATTTTTTTATGAGAATGACACTTTAAAGGCAGTGATTGAGAATCTTAAAGGTGATCGTATTAAATTATCTTACCATATTAAAGAGCTGAAGAAAGCCATCATCCATTTAGAATTTGAGCAGAAGCAATTAGTTGAGCTTAGCTCAAAAACACGTTAAGAGATCCTCTGGTTAAAAAAGGACTTGCTCGACAAAGAGGATGAGAAAGAAGCTAGCTGTCCGGAAAGCCACTGAGAGAGCTATTGAAAATTTTAGAAAATCTTATAAATACAGTGAAAAGATTACTTCCTATACTGTGAAGTATTATACCACTAGGTGGCATACTTTATTGAAGAAGCTTAAAAAGCATTTTCCTTATCAGGATTTTTCTGACTTTGATACTATTGGTGAATATGCAGATGATGATCAGGAGGAGGATCAACCTAAAGAGGAAAAATCTGACTCTGATACTCTTATTGATTTTGGAGTACCCCCACTGTCTTAAAGATGTGAGCTCCTCCTACTAGTGAGGCAAAGTTTCAGGAAGTAGTTTGAGATCCCAAAGAGAGCAAGAAAAAGGATGCGACACCCTCTTCCTCCCCCACCAAGGTCAATGAGCCTGAGATCTCGTAGGTAAAGGTTGATACTATTTAGCACTTACTCCTTTATTGAATATGTCTTTTGTCTTGATTTTTTGGACATTTGTATGTAATAGTTACTAGTGTGTCTATCCACACAAAACAACTTCGCCTCTTTAAGGCGTTTATTTTGAGTAGTATGTTGGTATTTTCAAAAATATGCTCTTATATCCTTGTTTTGCTTGTGCTTTATTTGATTTTCAACATGTTAATTATGGACTCACGGAATTTCCTAAGAGATTTTCTGTGCAGATGTTTGTCAGGTATTATGGATGATGTTTTGTCTCACTTCTGGAGACTTAACTTTGTTTTGATGGTCGAATGCATTCTTTTCTTGGTTCATCTCACTTAAGGAGATGTCCTCTTTGTGTTAAAAATGAGAGACTAAGTATTAACTCATAATTTCTGAGAATTTAATATATTGCTTTCTCATAAGATTTTTCATGGTGTTTGATTTTGCCCTTACATGTAATTGAGAGGTTACCAAGATTGAAAAGTTGCAAGATGGAAAGATTACCAAATCATATCAAGAAATTCCTCTCTTCATCATGAGAGAGAGCACCTTTCATTCATAAGTACATATAATAGAGGAAATAGCAAGATCCGAGTACACTAACATAGTCATCATAAAGGATAAAGAAGAAATTCTATTATCCTTACAAAATTAAAAAAAAAACCATATAAGAAATATAATTTCTTACTGATAGTACTTTTTAAGATGTTGAGAATTCCATGCACGTGGGAGGCAATTTCTCTCAAGCTCAGCCAAATAGAAAGTCCCTAGACAAATAACTCCCACTACTTTATAGGGTCCATCCCATGTAGGTGACAACTTCCCCTAATCTTCTCTTCTCCCAGCAGCATTCAAGTTCCTAGGTACCCAATCTCCTACCTTTAAAGGTCTAGATTTGACTTTAACGTCAAAATAGTTGGCTGCTCTTCTCTTTTGCTCTGCTATCCTGACTGAGGCTTCCTCTCTCAAACCTTCAAGTAGATCAAGATTTATTCTCAGCTCCTTCTCATGTATTCACAGCATTCTACCCTCTGGGTATGAATCCCCACTTCAACAGGAATGACTGCCTTTGTCCCATAGGTTAGAGAAAATGGAGTTTCCCTAGTGGGGGTTCTCGGAGTAGTATTGTAAGCCTATAAAATGTTAGGTAGTGCCTCTGCCTAATCACCCTTAGCACCATCAACCCTCTTCTTTAACCCTTGAAGAATGGTTTTGTTAGACACTTTGGCTTGCCCATTGGTTTGTGGGTGAGATACAGAACTAAACTGGTGATTAATGTTGAGCCTTTCTATAAATTTTTTGAACTTACTATAATTGAATTGTCTCCCATTGTCAGAGATTAATATTTTTGGGACCCTAAATCTGCATATCACATTTTTCTAATGAAAATTTATAGCTTTTTAGGCAGTAATTATTGCTAGAGCTTCAGCCTCTACCCACTTAGTAAAATACTCCACAACGATTATTATGAAGCGCTTCTATCCAGGTGTTGAGGAGAATGGACCTAGGGGGAATGGACCTGAGATGTCGACTCCCTACTGTACAAAGGGCCATAGGGCTAGAATGGGAATCTGATTATTGGCAGGAATGTGGATAGCATTATTATACCTCTGACAAACATCACATTTCTTCACAAACTCTGAGGAGTCCTTGAAGATTCTAGGCTAGAAATATCCTTGCCTTATGATCCTATTAAATAGAGCTCATCCTCTGATATAACTCCCACAAACTCTTTCATGCACCTCTCTCAGCACATATCCTGCTTCTTCTTCAGATAGGCATCTCAAAAGGGGCATGTGATACCCTCTTTTCTAGAGTTCCCATTTAGTAACATGAATCTAGATGCTCTCAAGGATAGTTTAAGAGCTTCTTTGTAGCCTTCCGGAAGTTCTCCTGTCTCCAAATATTGGATCCATCCAGGATGCTCTTTCCTGTATAGGAAGGATTTCAAGAGTTTTGGACGTACTCAGAGAGGATAGTATTTTCAAGTGAACATCATTAAGTGAGGAATCTTCTGACACTGCCATTTTACTAAGAGAATCTGCTAAGGAATTTTCTAACCTGGGAATTTGAACAACACACACAGGAATTCCCCTATGCTCTTATCTCTTCAATATCTCCCTTACTTGTTATAGGTACAAACCCATTGTTTCATCTTTCACCTTAAATGCTCCCCCAACCTGGTTCACAACTAGTTATGAATCACTGTGAACTTTTAATTTTGAGACTCTAATTGCTTCAGCTAACTGTAAACTATTAATCAGAGCTTCATACTTAGAGACATTATTGGAGATAGGAAAAGAAAATTTGAGGGCATGTTTAACCAGGAACCCATGTGGTCCCTTAAGCACTATTCTAGCTCCACCTCCTAAGCAAGATGAGCCATCTACATATAAGTTCCACTAATAAGTTTTTCCCATATAGGTGTTAGGTAAGAGCTGATATGTTTGTTTTTTGTCTTCTTGAAGCTCGCTTTTGTATTAGTCTCATTGAAACAACATTCTGCAATGAAATAAGCAAAAGCTTATGCCTTTATAGCCTTTCTAGGTTCATATTTCAATCTATAGCCACCAATCTCCACTGACCATACCATCATCCTACCAGCCGTAGAAGGTCTTTGAAGAGCTTGCCTGAGAGCCACATTTGTTCTCACAATTCTTTGATGTCCCAAGAGGTAGACCTGAAACTTCCTTACAGCAATCAATAGTGAAAATGACAACTTTTTTATGGTTGCATCATTTAACTTAGACCCACAAAGGACTCTACTTATATAATACATTGGTTTCTACATTTTACCTTCTTCTCAAACCAGAATGACACTCACGGTATGGTCTGATGCAGCTAAATAAATGAACAAATCTTCTCTAGGCAGCAGTCTACTTAGGATTTGAGGTGACTATAAATAGTCTTTCAGTGCCTTGAAAGCTTTTTCACATTCCTCTGTCCATTAAAAAACTAAAACCTTCCTCAATTTTTGGAAGACTGGAAGACACTTCTCAGTGGACTTTGAAATGAATTGGTGCAAGGCAACAACTCTTCCTGTCAGTCTTTGCACATTTTTGGGACTCTAAGGAGATGACATGTCTAAAATGGCTTGCATTTTCTCAGGGTTTGGCTTAATCCCCTTATTACTGATTTTGTATCCCAAAAATTTCCCCTTTTTCATAAAGAAATAGCACTTGTCAAAATTTAGCTTCATGCCATACTAACTGAGCACTCCGAAAACTTCCTAAAAGTCAGCTAAATGTTCTTTAAAGGTTCTGCTCTTCATGATCATATCATCAACATATGCTTTAAGATTCCTCCCCAACTGATTCTTGAAAATTTTATTTATGAGACACTGATAGGTAGCTCCAGCATTTTTTAAGCGAAATGGCATAGCTCAACAGCAGTAAATTCCCTTCTCTGTGATGAAGGCTATTTTTTCCTCGTCTCTCGAATCCATAGGAATCTGATGCTATCCTGAAAAAGTATCTAGAGAAGTCAAATATTCATACCTAGCAGTAGCATCCACCAATTTGTCTATTGAAGGTAAAGGAAAACAATCCTTGGGACATGCCTTATTAAGATCAGTAAAATCAATGCATAGCCTCCATTTCCTATTGGCTTTCTTGACAAATACTGCATTCACCAACCAAGTAGGATAATCAACCTCTCTCAAAAACCAGGCTTCAATTAGCTTGTCCACCTCTTTGTTGATTGGATATTGCTTATGTGGGAGGAAAAAGCATTTTTTCTATTTCATAGGCTTAATGTTTAGGTCGGCATTGAGCTTATAAGTCATTACACTTGGATCAATGCTTGGCAATTTTGAGGGCCTGAAAGCAAAATCAAATTGGTGCTTGGACTAGATATTTTTACTCCTCTGTCAATTAGGTGTTCACATGAGTGCATTTTTCTGGACTCTTAGGGCATTCAACCATTGACTCTAGCTCTCTGATAAGCTCGGTTCATTTATCAGGTATTCTACTTCCCATTTGTATTTGTTCTACCATTAATACTTCATCTTCTAAAGGTGGACTTAGAGAAATCGAATGGCAATATTTTGCCTCGAATTGCCTTCCCCTCACAATAATTGGCCCATGATCTGATGGCATCTTCATACATAAGTACCGAATACAAGTAATTGCATAAAATTCATAAAGAACTGGCCTACTGATTATGGCATTATATGCAGTTGACACCTCTACCACTATGAATTTAGCCATCATTGTTCTCCCTTTCATAACTTCTCCTCTTGAATTTGTCTCTCCCAGGGTGATAAGGAGAGTGATTTTGCCTCTAACCTCCATAGGAAAATCTCCTAAGCCTCTTAACCGAGAATATACTAAGAGTAAGCAATCTTCTCTGATTCCCATCTTCTTAAAGACATGATAAGGTAACAATTTCACAGAGCTTCCATCATCTACCAAGACTTTCTCCACCCTAAAATTATTAATCATAACCATAACTACCATAGCATCTGTATAGGGCGTCACCACTCCAATTCCATCTTCTGGACCAAAGGTTATGAGGTAGGTCCTGAGAGGATCTTCTTCCCTCATTCTATTCCTCCTTCTGCCTGATCCCATTTTTCCATTCCTAGAATCATCTCCAACTATCCAATGAATTATCCCACCTGTCCTAATGTTAGGGGGAATCATTGGTTGCTTGTCTTTCTAAATCCTGGAAGCTATTGCCTCTTCAGAGGGTTTATTCAGCCTATCTTCCCTTCTCACAAAATCCTAGAGGTACCCTTCTTTGATAAGCCTTTCAATTTTGAACATTAATTTATGACATTCATTTGTACCATGTATGATTGCTTTATGAAAATGGCAATATTTGCCTTGATCCCAGTGTTTAGGATTGGAGAGCATTTCTCTTGGCCATCTCATGTACTCTTTGTCTCTGATTGCCATCAAAACCTCAAGCTGAGAGGTGCTAAGTGGTGTCATTCTATCTTTGCTGGGAGGAGTAAAAGGTCTCCTGGTGTTTTTCTGCACAGATCTTTGACTCTGGAGGCTGGGGTTTCTTTTGGCCCTCTTAAGAGGAGAAGAATCTTCAAATTCCTCCTTGTGCTTGGGCATAAACCTGCTAGTTCAAAAACCATCATCTTGCTTGATATATTTCTCTGCCCTGTCCATCAATGCTGTCAGGTTTGTTGGAGCATTTTTAATGAGTGAGTTGAAGAAAGGTGGATTATTAATGCCCTTATAATAGCTTCAATTTCCCTTGAATGATCCAGGTTAGGAATCTTTATAGCCTCCATGTTAAGTCGTGCAACGTACTCTCTTAGGCTTTCTCCCTTGTTCTGCATAATAGTCTCGAGATATGAGGTCTCCCTTCATGCTAGAATACTAGAGACAAATCTGCTAATGAATTGTTAGCTAAAATCAGAGAAAGAGTGAATACTACTAGGAAGCAAGTTATTGAACCAAGACTGAGCAGTATCAATAAAGGTTGTAAGAAATATTTTACAAAGAATAGCATCTAAATACGTGTAAAACTCTATAATTGTTTTGAATTTAAGAACATGATCTTTGGGGCTTATCGTGCCATCATAGGAAAGCAAAGTAGGAAGCTTAAACTTGCTGGGAATTGGCTCTTTCTGAATATCCTCAGAGAAAGGTGAGTGAACACTGATCACCTGACTAGATAGTTTGCTTTTTTCTGCCTTCTTTTCTCTCCACTCTAGGAATTCTTTGAAATCATTCTCCAATTTGCTATAGTGAGATGAAGAATAAGAGGTAGCCTTCCCCTTTTCACTATGCCTTTTGGAAATATCCTTATAAGACTCAGAGTCTCGTCTCCCCCTTATAACTCTTAGGTTGTCTATGTTCACGAGATCGGGAACTTCTTTCCCTTCTCCGCGTAGCATCAAAACTTTCTCTATTCTCCCATCTTTGGTCTTGTCCTATTCTTCTGGATTCTCCATATTTAAGCTCTTTGGAGCTCACTCTCAGGTGACGTTTGTTACACTCTTGGAGTGATCGAGAGCCATGAATTGTTTCTAAACTTATTTCATCAGTTTCTCCTTCTCCTCCTATAATCAACCTTCTTCTTATAATGTTTGGAGTTTTAACATAAGGCTCGGTGACTTTAGCTTTTCCTTCTTCTGCTTACGTTGCACTTTTGTAAAATAGTCCACTTTCTTCATCAAGTCATTGAGAAAACCAGCTGGTACTTCAACGGTCTTAGGATTCTTAGAGTTAGATCTTGCTGCTCTCTTTTTAACCCTATTACCTTCTCCATTGGCTTCTTCCCTAATAGAAGTATTTAATCCTGTCATCATAGAAAAATGTTAGCTTTTAATGTTAGCTTCTGCCCTTCACATACACTTTCAACCAAAATAACTACCACTTTAAACTCTCTACAACCTTTATGGCTTCATAACCCTTATAACTCCGTAATTAATAAATCAAGCTCAAAATATATAATACAAGAGCTACCCATTTCCCACAGACAATGCCAATTGATGTGGATGCTTCAAACCTCCAGCTCCAGCTCAGCAACCAAATTCTTGTACGCAGTCAACAACCTATAGTTAAAGGGTTTTAGAGTATCCAAATCCCCTCCAACGATCAAGTTAGGACGGCTTTAAGTAAGTGCCATGTGAGAAATGAGTTTGAATTCTCATGAAAGAAGAGAAGAAAAAAGGAAAGAAAAGTAAGAAAAGGAAATGGGTACTCTGTCCTTTGTGTCCCTCCAAATAATAAAGAATAAGAAAGGATAGCTTTAAAGAAGAACAAGTTAGAGAAGAAGAATAATACCATCTTTCTCTTATACTTGCATGTAGTAAGTGAAAAAATACAATTTGATTAGTTATGTGGCATGGTACTACAATAGACGTTGGGGCATGTGAGGTCTGCTTTTTATCAGCATGAAAGGAGACTAATTGGCATGCATTCAATGCATGTCAAAATTGTATTTTACCTCTCTCTCTCACATGATAGAAATTATCCTAAGAGCCTAGGAGATTTAATCAGAGGACAAGGGGACCTTTTTCATATAATGACGTCATAGTCGGTGGGTCAACAAGTCAAAATGAGCTGGTGATGTGTTTGGAGAGGGAGACTTTGACACACGTGTCCATTTCTCATTGGAGAGTATTTTTGTGCATCATTAAGAGGTATAAAGCTCGTTTAGTTGCTAAGGGCTACACTCAATGCCAAGATTTTGATTATTAAGAAATTTTCAGTCCTGTCACTAAGCACTTTACTGTTCATATTCTTTTAGCTTTGACAGCTATTAAGGGCTAACCTCTTTCTCAATTGGACATCAATAATACTTTTTTAAATGGTGACTTAGCTGAAACTGTTTACATGGACATTCCAAATGGTTTTCAGCTTTAGGGGGAGACATCAACTTATGACGAATCTGGAAAACCATTAAAACGGGTTTGCAAATTGCAAATATCCTTATATGGATTAAAGTAGGCCTCTAGACAACGGAATGCAAAAAAATTTTACTACTTAAGGAAAAAGGGTTACTATCAGTCTAAAGTAGATTATTCATTATTTACAAAGCATGAAAATCAGAATTTCATAGCAATTTTGATTTATGTAGATGACATTCTTATAGCAAGTTCAAGTGATGATTTGGTTGAAAAATTCAAGTCACTTCTCAACTCACATTTTAAACTAAAAGATTTTAGAAACTTGAAATACTTTATAGGCCTGGAAATTGCTAGATCAAAGGCTAGAATTTTTGTTTATCAAAGAAAATATACATTGGACTTATTAGAAGAATATGGATTCTTAGGTGCAAAACCTAGCAGAATTCCTATAAAAGTGAATCATATATTAACTCATAGAAAAGATAGTCTGTTACAAGATCCTACTCATTACAAGCAGCTGGTGGGAAAGTTATTATATTTGACTGTCACAAGACCTAACATTTGCTACAATGTACATGTGCTTATATAATTTACGGACCAGCCTTCCATGGTTCATCTTAAAGTGGCTTATAAGGTTTTAAAATACTTGAAAGCAGCACTAGGACAAGGGTTGTTTATGTTAGCAAGGTCTACTTTACAATTGAAGGCATTTACTGATAGTGATTGGGGAAGTTGTAAAGAAATAAGAAAGTCTCTAACGGGTTTTTGTATGTTTATTGGAAGCTCTCTTGTAAGCTGGAAATCCAAGAAATAAACAATGGTTTCTAGGAGTTCTACAGAGGCAGAATATAGGGCTATGGCAACTACAACCTATGAAATCATATGGATTTTGTATTTACTGAAAGATTTGCAGGTTCAACATCAAGAGGTTGTGGGGCAACAACATATCAGCCATACATCTATCCAATAATCCTATTTTCCATGAAAGATCAAAGCACATTGAAATAGATTGTCATTTTATTCGAGAGAAGATCAAAGAGGGACTGATAAAGCCTATCAAGAACAAATTGTTGATATATTCACAAAAGCCTTGCATCCTATTTTGTTGAACAAGAAGAGCATTCTTAATATACATGCTCCTTTTGAGGGGAAGTGTAAAACAAATCAATAGTATTATGCCAGTTGTATTCTTTAGCTAGCTGTGATAGACGACCTTAGTTTTACTTTCTTAACCTCTTATATATATATAGACTTTACTCTACTGATAGAGATGTAACTTGAGATTCTCTTAATACAAGTAATATTTTTGAAACACATCTATGCTAAAATTTAAGTTTGATTCATTAATATCTATAGCATAAACATTCATGAGTTCACTAAAGAATATAATAATTAATACTTTATATATATATATATATATATATATATATATAAAAGAGGGAGGGGAAAGCCACTAACTACATATTAACCTATGCAGGGCAATACCCATTACATCATCATCAAAAATCGCATGCATTTTGAGGAAGAGAGTTAAATTGGTTTAATCCTCGTTACAAGGTAGAGAAAATATTTATTATTATTAAATTTTTTTGAAATTTGTTTGTTTGAATGTTTTTTATATTTATTTTATTTTAAAATAAAGTAATATACTTTATTTAAGAAAATTTATTGAAATTTATTAAAAATGTGAAAGTATTGTGTTTTTTTGTAAAATAATTTCATTTTCTATAAATATAAAAATTAAAGTGTTTTTCATTATAACTTAATATATATAACATTAAAATCAATAATTATAATAATTATTTTCAACTAGTCGTCAATCAGCGCGTTGCGTGGATTATAAATAATATATATTTTAAAGTTTATATATATTTTAATGTAAAAATAAAAATTATAATTCAATAAATAAAATGAAATGAATAATAAGAAAAAAATAAAAATAAATAAAACAAAATTATCCTTAAATTAAATTATCAAATTTAATCAAACAATTAGCTAACCATAAACTATAATAAAATATTATATAAAAATCAATAAACTTGGAGACAAATTTAAAATAAATACTGAAAATAATTATTTTTATAACTATATTGAGGATGACGTGTTGTTTGAATATGTGATGCTACATCATTAGAGAGTTAGGGTTTGAAAAAGAATTAAAATTGAGACAAAAAACAGAAAAAATATAAAGAAAATTATAACATTAATATTGTCATCAACAATACAAATATTACCATGAAGGAAGCAGCAGGAAGAGCCATCACAGGCCTGGACTTAATTCTAGGAAAAATCATCACATTTATCCAAAATTATAGTCCAATTTGCTAAATTATCCTATCCTTTAAATTTTATCCATTTTAGCATAAATTTATCGACTTGTTTCTATTTTATCAAACTTACTGATAAAATAAAGTTTGATAAAATAGAAACAAGTCAGAAACAATTCATAATTCATACGAGCAAATCTTGGTTATTTTTATAAATTTTAATGGGTTTTTTTTATAAATTTTAAATGTATTACGTGCATTAGTAAAAGTAATTTAAGAGATTTTTTTTTCTATGCATGAAACCAAATTGTCAATAAAATATTATTTCTTTAGTAATTTTATGCTGGGACAAATTTAATAAAATTTTATTTTTTCTTTGTATTATTTATGTATAATTTAATTCATATATTTACGCAATTGTAAATTACAAATAATATATATTTTAAAATAAATAATTAAATAATTTTAATCAATTAAAACTATAAATTCTTTTATTATTTACCTTTAAATTTTTATGCATAAAACTATTAATTCTAAACTTTAAGCATTTGAATAATCTCTTACTTCACTCACAAAAGTTGGTTAATATGTGATTTAAAAAATAAAATGAGACAATAATATAGCTTTTTTCGTAATGATTGAATAATAAATACATATGGTGAGCAATGATACTGTCAGAAAATTGGTATTGCCCCTTTGTTTAACTGCCTATTATTTTGTAATTAAACACCTATATAATTTGTTAGTTATAACTTGTTACATTCATTATACCCAATTTGGTTTCATGCCTAAAAAAAACCTCTTAACTTAATCACATGAAAACTATTGATTAATAATAAAATTATAAAAAGCAAAATTATAATAATAAAAGTAACATATGTCATGGATTAGTATGAGAAATTACTTTTTCTTGTGCACATAATACCTTAAAATTTATAAAAATAACCTCTTAAATTTTATAAAAATAACCAAGATTTGCTTGTATGAGTTATGAATTACGTGTCTTTTTCCAAAAAAAAAAAAGTCCTTTTCCAAAAAAATGAAAAGCAGTCCTAATTATCCTCAACTTTTTGACTTGTTTCTATTTTATCCAACTTGCATTTGGCATGCGGAGTTGCTGATGTCATTTGTCACGTCAGTCTTATTTGCTACATCAGCCCTCCAAATCAGCAACTCCGCATGTTAAATGCAAGTTGGGTAAAATAGAAACAAGCTGATAAATTGAGGCTAAAATGGATAAATTTAAAGGATATGATAATTTAGCAAATTGGACTATAATTGCGGATATATGGGATGGTTTTCCCTAATTCTAGGGATAATTGTCAGTTCCTTCCCAATAGCATCATCATCACATGCACTGTGATATCCTTCAAGGTCTACTTTGGTTATCAGAACTGCAATTGTAGAGGGAGAATGTGCAATAGGAGGCGATCGACGCCGACTGTATTCTTGATTTAAAAATAAAAACAACAAAATTATTTCAAATTAACAGAACAAATAAACACAATAAAATAAATAATAAATAAAATTAATTATTTTAGTAGAGAAGAACATACACTTTTTTTTTTAATATGAATAATAGAAAAATAGAAAAATAATTCAATTCAAAGATATTGAGGCAAATGGTAGAGTTTACGTTAAATAAATATAAGAGAAATATGTATTTATTGTTGAATAGATGAGAGATTTTTTTCTTTTTTTTTTGAGAAAAAATGAGAGGTGTTTTAAGTGAAATAGAAAACATAAATTTTGGTGGGTAGGAGAGAGATATTTTAGATAGAATAGAATAATAGTGTTTTAAATAAAATAATATAAATTTTAATGGAATTATACTATTTTAATATGAATTTTAGTATTTTTAGAATTCGAGTAGTATTGAGATATGTATAATAGTGTTTTAGTTGAAAAATAATACTAATAAATATGGTAAATATTTTATTTTTAATAAGAAATAAGATTTTTAATGGTTTGAGACATTAACTTTTAGAGTGAATACTCAAATATGAATGTGGACGCATGACAAATTTTTGGCTTAATGACTTTAGGACTCAACATTTAATATATATATATATATATATATTAATAAAAAAATAGAATTTTTAATGATTTGACACATTAACTTTTAGAGTAAATACTTAAATATGAATGTTTAAATATTTACTCTAAAAGTTAACGTATCAAACCATTAAAAATCTTATTTTTTTTATTAAAAACTATATATATATATATATTGATAAAGTAGCAATAACACTTATAAAAATTCAATCACAAAAATTAATTCCATAAAAAATGATTTAATTTTTACAAATTAATAATTTAACAAAAAAAAATGTCAAGTTATAACAAATACTAGTTCTTATATTTATGAAAAATAATATTATTTCACAAAAAGTAAAGAAAAATTTTTACATTTTTTTTTTTTGTAAATTTTAGATAAATTTTTGCGAAAAAAATAAATTACTTTGTTTTAAAGACACCATTTATTTGAATGATTATTTATTTGCTTTTTTTTTTAAGGAAGTGAAGAAAAATAAATGAAAGAAAAAAATATTGTAAAGAGAAAAAAAAAAGTGAATGTTTAAACTTCTTTTTCATCGACATACTAACATACTGAATAAAAAAAAAATTACGCAGCATATGTGAAAGTAACACAACTATTGAGGTCAAATGGATTTTCAGTAAGCTACAAAATTTTTAATTGACTCATATCAGATCCAAACTAAAGATTTTCATAAGCATTTTCTAGCCATTTAAACATAATTATTTAACTATTTTTATTTATTTAATTTAATTTAATTATATTTATCTATTTAAGTTAAACTAACAAGTAATATATTTTTATAATGTTAATTAAACATAATTTATTCATATCTCATGTATTATAATTTAAACATACAAATAATAAATAATTATGTATGTAACATGATAAAATTAAAAAAGTTAATTAATCTCTATAACAGTTATTAAATATATAAATAGTAACAACTTTAAATGATCTTATCAAACACTTTATATTAATTGATTATTAATTATCAGCAATTAGTTACCTATATCTAAAATATTTAGTTAAAGTGATAATAAATAATTTCAAAAAATTAGATGATACTTAGGGTAATTCAAAGAAAAAATAATTTTAAAAAATTAATTATAAAATGTGATCTCCTTATGAATTCACTAGTATTTTATTAGATTTTTTATTTATATTATTTTAATTATATGTCTTGTTATAATTCGTTTTATTTTCAGGTGTGTGATGAGTGACTCTCTCTCGTGGAGCCGCGCTAGGTGAATGCCTCTAACTGGGTTACCTCCTTCCTAAACTCGCATTAATTGCTCACTCACGTTTCTTACTGGTTTTCGCATTTATTTTAACTCATTTCCTCTCTAGATCTTGTTTTCCTAAGAGCATATTGCTTTTATTATATATTTGTTTAATAGTTTCGCGCTTTGAATAGTTCTGCTATTTTTCTCAGAAGCATGATGGAAGCAAGTGCTGGCAGTACTGATCTCAACACCTTAATCGCGAAGACTCAAATGCTGAAATGTAACGAACCTATTCTAAGCCTGCAAGCAGAAGATGGTGATACCCCAGAGCCCAAAGAGAAACATGTTTTAGTTGGGTTATTGTTGTCCCTTAAGCCACTGATTGTCACGGTGGTTAAAACTGCGCTGCAAGCTTCATGGAGGTTACAACGAGATTTTCTGGTTCAAAGGAAGCCACCAAATAAATATAGTTTTGAATTTGAACATGAAGATGACAAGAAACGCATCATGGAGGGCGGACCGTGGTATGTTGCAAATTCCCATCTTGTTTTGCAAGAATGGGTGGCTGGGGATGCTTTTGACAGTCTAGATTTCTCTACCTCCCCCTTTTGGATACAGATATAAGGCCTTCCACCCACCCACCCACCCACATGACGCGAGAAAATGCTAGACGTATTGGTTCGCTCTATGCAGGCCTGTTAGAAGTTGATTTTGCTACTAAAAACTCTATTAGATGGCGGGATTTCTTTCGGTTACGGGTGCTAGTTGTTGTCAACAATCCCTTGCCAATGGGATTTTGGAATAAAAAAATAGATGGAGAATCGGATTGGTTCCCTATCAAGCATGAACGCCTCCCTGATTTCCGCCTCCATTGTGGATGTCTTGGCCATACGATCAGAGCCTGTAAGCAACGAGAAGGGGATAACGTGTATTATTTGGATCAGGAATCGGCCTAAGTTTGGGGCTTGGATGCGGTGCTTTCCACCCATTAATATCCGCACTTACGCCTCACCATCAAGTTCTTCCATGCCAAGACATGCTAATATGAATCCACAATCTGGCCATGGACTAGGAGTGCAACTTTCCCCAGATGATGAACAGGAAGACGAGAGCCTTCCAGATGCTGAATTGGTACATCAAAGATTGGGCACCTTGTTGCTTACTGGAGAAGATTTGGATTCGCGGGACACACGCCAACGGCTCTGCAGACTTCTTCTTTAATGCAAGGTCCCTCTGCCAGTCATAATGATGAAGTGGTTATTAATGCATCTGACATTAGCCCCTATGGCCAAACATGTGCAAGTATTTGCGTCGCTGACACCCCACAACTGCAAATTGTCCCATTTGTTCCACCTACGATTTCAGTTGGCTTGGTGCGGAATTGGGCCGGGCTGAAGAAACCCCAGTAGTGTCTTCACCGACTGAACTGGTCTCGCCCGCCTGCGTCTCCTGGCCCATCAGTGCCCGAGGCCCTTCAATATCACTCAGCGAAGCCCTAAACTAAAATCAACCTATATGATCCTCTTGCTAGTTTACCGGTTGCTCGTTACGAGCACTTCCTCATTGACTGGCAAAAATGGAAGTTACTTTTGGATACTGACGATCAATGAAATGATGAAATGGTCAAAAGAGCTCGGTGAGATGAGATCAACCCGCTTGATGCACTGGTCATTCTTAAGTGTCGAGAAATTCAAGGGCAATATGTTGATGTCGCCCTGCTGAGTTCAAGCGACAATGCTCAACTGGAGACTGATTCTGCTGGAACGGCAGGTTGCATGACCTCTTCTCTGGTGACTGATCCTACCCTTGCTCTTACTCGGACCCAGTTGGGTCTCGATCTACAAGCCTCTCTGCACAAGAAGAAACCGAAGCTCAAAATAGTGGCTCGCAAAAAGAATCATCCAAGGTAGAGCTCAAGATTTCCCTCCGTCAAATAATGGCGCTGGTGGCTCACCTAAAGCCACCGGATCGCCATGATTGCTATCGGGTGGAACTGTCAAGGCTTTGGGCAACCCTTGATAGTTCAAATTTTAAAGCAATTGTGCTTTATGTATCACCCGCAACTAGTGTTTTGAATGGAAACCAGAAATATTGAACGATAAATGCTACGTAAGCAGAAGCAGCTTGGCTGGGATTTTGGCTTTCATGTTGATCCACAAGGTCGTGCCAGAGGCCTCGCTCTTTGGTTTAAAAATCCTACTCAGGTTCATATGCTTGACTCCTCCCCTAATTATATTCATTGCTCTATTAATGATGTTGTTATGGGTTGTACATATATTTCCTTCTTTAATGGCCTCCGCGGCAGTCAGATAGAGATGCTTTTTGGCATTTTGCTAAATGCCTTGCTCCTCCAAATTGTATGCCGTGGATTTGCCTTGGTGATCTCAATAATGTTTTGTATAGTTGTGATAAAGTGGGAGGGTTAGATGTTGATCCCATTCAGAATCAGAGTTTTAGGGATTTTCTCCACCATACTACCTTGGCTGAAATAGTCTTTAAAGGAGAACGATTTACCTGGACTAATAAACAAAGTGGAGACAGGTTTATAGCTCAACGTTTAGATCGAGCTTATGCTAATTTCTCTTGGTTATCTATGCACCCAAATGTTGTCTTGATTCATGGAAAAATGGTTGGGTCTGATCACAAACCCATTATCCTTTGCCCAGATGATAACCGCCCAAGAGAAAGCCCTTGTTTCGTTTTGAGTCAAAATGGATTCTCTTTATTGAATGCAAAAATGTGATTAAAAAAAGTTGGGAGAGGGATTTTGCGGGTTCTTATTTGTTTCAAGCCCTGTACAAGCTTAATTTTTGTAGAGACACTCTTAGGCAGTGGAGCAAACGGTCTATTGGCAATTCTGTGCATAAAATTCAGCTCTTAAAAACACAGAATAATCAACTTTATACCACGGGCAAAGCCCAGGCTGAGAAACCACTGCTAGATGAACTTAATAACCACCTTAATTTTTGTTACCGTGAGGAAGAAGCCTTTTGGTACCAGCGGGCAAGAGTCTCATGGATTCAAGATGGGGACAAAAATTCCAAATTTTTCCACGTATCTTGTATCCAAAGGAGGCAAAGTAATAAAATTATTAAACTTAAAACTTTAGATGGCCACTGGATCCATGACTCACAGTCCATTACATCTGAAGTTTTAAACTTTTACTCTAATTTATTTAAGGCTTCGGCCACCTCAGGTGTTAAGAACTTATTACAGTGTGTCCCTACTATGGTTTCTGATGATGTGAATAATCTGCTATTATTGCCTATCTCAATTGATGAAGTGCGAGCTGCTGTTTTTTATTTGGGAGCCACAAAAGCCCCAGGGCCTGATGGTTGTCCTGGCCTTTTCTATCAAAAATTTTGGCATATAGTCGGCCCTGCTATCTGTAATGTTGTCCGCCATTTTTTTACTAATGGCTTTATGTTAAAAAATTTGAATAAAACTTTTATAGTCTTTATTCCTAAAGTGGCTACTTCAGTTGATATTAGACAGTTTTGACCAATCAGCCTGTGCAACTTTATCTATAAAATCATCTCTAAGGTCCTTGTTAACCGCTTAAAACCCCATTTGACTCACTAGATTAATGAATGTCAAGCCGCGTTTGTCCCTGATCATTTAATACATGATAAGTTACTCCTCGCTCATGAAGTTTTCCATGCCTTCAGAATTGCCAGCAGCAAAAAAACGTTTCATTTTGCATTAAAGCTTGATATGTGTAAAGCATATGACCAGGTAGAATGGGGTTTTTTAGAGCAGCTTTTAGCTAAAATGGGTTTTCATCCTCATTTTGTGCACTTGACAATGCAGTGTATTACTACGGTTTCATATTCAATTCTTATTAATGGCTGTCCTTCGAAAACTTTTTTGCCATCTAGGGGATTAAGACAGGGTGACCCCCTCTCCCTATACTTGTTTATTTTGGTTTCTAATGTGTTGTCTTTAGCCCTCTCTCATGCCTTGAGAACTCATAGTGTTCCGGGTTTCAAATTTAACCGGCGATGTGACCTGTTAACTCATCTGCTATTTGCTGATGATACTCTCATATATGCTAAGGTAGAAGAAAATGAACTTCTTGCAGTCAAAGATCTCTTAGATAAATATTGTTGGGCATCCGGTCAACGCATTAACTTTGATAAGTCTACTATTTGCTTCAGTAGACTCACCCCTTTCTATTTACAAAATTGTTTGTCTGAAGTGTTTGGTATTAACCAATTAAAGGGTGCTGATAAATATCTAGGGCTGCCTGCTTATTGGGCACAATCAAAGAAGAATGCCTTGAATTTTATAGAGTAGCGACTTATAAAAAAACTGAAGCATGGCAGCATAAATTCTTATCGCCAGCGGGTTGCGAAATTTTAGTAAAATCTATTCTAACTGTTCTACCTTCCAATGCTATGTCTTGCTTTTGGCTTTCCCATGGCTTTTTTCAAAGGTTGAACTCTCTTGTCGCCAACTTCTGGTGCAGCAGCCACCCTACTAGCAGAAGTCTCCATTTAGCAAAATGGCCTTTTATTTCTCGATCAAAGTACCGTGGTGGGTTAGGCTTCAAAGAGTTTCAAAAATTTAATTCAGCTTTATTAGCTAAAAATGTATGGCGCATTATACAAAACCCAGACTCATTGTGGGCAAAAACAATGAAACAAATCTATTTCCCACACACTTCTTTCCTTACTGCCAAGATGGGTTCAAGATCTTCATGGGGATGGTCAAATATGGTTAAAATCCGAGACCTTCTTATGTCTGGCTTCCGTTACAATATAGGCAATGGTAGGGATATCTCTATCTGGGATGACAAATGGATTCCAGAAGCTCCAGATTTTAACGTCTCTTCTACTAAACCCCCACACTGTGAAACTTACTTGGTCTCTGATTTAATTATTCCTTCTCAACGCAGGTGGAATAGCACACTATTGCGCCAAATTTTTAATCAGATTGATGTTGACAGAATAGAGAAAATTCCACTAGGGAATGTAATGAATCAAGACAAAATTGTGTGGCATTTTCATAAGTCAGAAGAAATATCAGTCCGGTCCGCTTATGTGTTCTTTTGTGAACAGGACAGGATCATTCCTGGGCACTCTACCTCTGCAATTACCATCTCTTGGAAACATCTCTGGAAGTGTAAAACAATCCCGAAGATCAAGATGTTCTGGTGGAAAATCCTTAACCACCTTCTGCCAACCCAAGAGGCCCTCTTTCATAGGCAAATGGTGGACTCTAATGTTTGCATGGTGTGCCAAATGTACCCTGAAAATATTCAACACTTACTTTTTGAATGCCTACATGCCTGGGCCACTTGGTTTGCCTCTTCACTGAATTACCTACATATTGCTAACCAATTATACTCTATGCATGACTGGTGGTCCCAGGTTACTACTCTATTTCATGCTCACTCTGATATGTTTGCATTAATACTTACTATTGGCTGGATTATCTGGAAGGCCCGAAATGATTTTATTTTTAATCATATCCAGCCCCAGCCTATGCTATCTCTTCAGAATGCTTACAGATTACATGATCAAGTTAGTAAAATTTATAGGGAGGAAAGTTATTCACATGACCTGCCCATTTCGATGCCTATAAGACAGCATTCTTCCTACTCTGGCTGGCACCCTCCCCCGCCAAATTTTGTTAAGTTTAACAGTGATGCTGCTTTTCACTCTATTTCAGGCACAGCTGGATTGGCAGTCCTTGCGCGAGACTCAACTGGTAAGCTGCTTCATGGTGTTGGACAAACAAAGAGAGTTCAGTCAGCTCTTGCTGCGGAAGCTGAGGCACTTTTATTGGCAGTGGAGCTTGCGGTCTCACTTGGATTGAAGAATTGTATCTTTCAATTGGACTCTCTCTTAGTCTTTAATGCTATATCCTCAGCGCCTCCAGTACAGTGGAGCATTTTAACTCTGGTTGAAACTATTTTGGCCATGAAAATTCATTTTGATAATTGTATATTTAGCTGGATCAATAGGGAAGGGAACAATGCTGCTGACTGGGTGGCTAAGGCAGTTTTAGCTAATACCCATCCAGTATTCTGGGTTTGTAATATTCCAGACTCTCTTCTTGTGCGTCTTTAATATAATAGCATTCTTTGACAAAAAAAAAAATGAGTGATGAGTTGACGCTCTGACATCATTTATAACTCGCACAAGGTGCTAAAACACTGACACATATTACCCTAGAAAAATCTAAATCATAGCATCTCATCCTTCTTGGAATTCAAATCTTCTTAATATTCTTTAATCATTTGCAATTGTCATTATAAGCTCAAGAAAATTTTAACTTCAATGTATTTTACACATCTATTTGCTTGATGTTGGCATGTATGTGCAGACATGGAGTTTCTGTTCATACAGCAAATAAGATATTCTTGTCAGCGCATGAATTTGCAGGGGACTTGCTTAAGCTCTAACCTCTCAGAAACTAATAAAAGATGGAGAAAACTTTGCATGATTCCAAATGGATAAATCAGAAAGTCACTAACATTGGAGAATTCCCATATTTTATGTGGCGTTAATTCGCCTTCAGGCATGGGCTTATTGCCTGATTCCTGTCTTTATAAATGTAAAATCCAAGGGCACTCCACACATGCATGTTAAAAGTCGAGGCGTGTAAGGTCCGTCAAAATTAAAAAACTGAAAAAATTAACTGAATCAAATTGAAAAACTGAACCAATAAATTTTTGTTTGGTTTACATTTTCTAAAATCAATTTAAATTCAGTTCAAATTGAAGAATACACTTTAAAAAAAATACTAAATAAATAAATAAAATAAAAATTTTATTTTAAAAAACTAACCGGTAAATTAAATTGGACTGAATTGAATCAGTTCAGCCCACTTCAGTTATTGTTTATATTTAGTTTGGTTTTAATTTTTCATTTTGATTAAATTCTGTTAATTAATTTTTGTGTTCGGTTTGATTTAAATCGAAACTCACCGTTGTACACTCCTAGTTAAAAGGAAGTTTCAAAAACTACATCGCCCTAGGCAAACTGAACTGTCCAACGTATAGATGGACTCTTGCAAATGCAAAGATAAAGGCATAGATGCACCTTTGCCCATATTAAAATAAAGTACATCTAATTTTTTATGGAATCGTTTTAAAGTTTTATCCCATTTAAAAAAATTTAGGAATATTTAAATAAAAAATTCATTTCATTGTATATAAATTCGTCCTTTTTTATTCACTTTAAAATAAAAATTAATAAATATTTATTTAAATGTATCAAATTAGCTTGAGATGATAAATAAATAAATAAATGTTTATTTGTTTATTTATTATTTTGAGACTGAATAAAAAAGCAAAATTTTATGTAGGATAAGATGAGTTTCATTTATTTAAATATTTTTTTTTGAAATAGTATGAAATGAATTTATATAATAAATTTAGAAGGTTTTCATAAAAAATTAATGTAAAATTCTTTTAATATCTTATTAATATTAGTTGATCCTACGTGTATAAAAAAAAATAATTATTTAATATTTTTATTACATTAAAAATGTAATTTTTTAAAATCTTTTATGTTAAAATATTTTAAAATTTTCTTTAAAGATAAATTTGTTTTTTATTATAAAAGTTAGGAGCAAAAATGTATTTTTATCTAATATTTTTCTATATGCATATCAATAACAGTGAATTCACTATTAGTGATAATTATTAATGGCAATACAAAAGCATAAGAAGTGCTCTCTAGAGAGTTTTTCCTCTGTAGTTAAGAAGCTAGTTATTTCCTTAAATGGTTTTGTTAATGGGTTTGATTTTTTAGGTGGTTTTTGGCTAAAAATGGCCAAAAACCACCATTTCATTTTTTTTTTTTGTTTTCTTTTTTCAGCAGTTTTAGGCTAAAAATAATTTGGATTTGATCTAGGATTTGATCTTCTTCCTCAAATCCTCCTAGTTCCACTCGTGTTCTAATGTAGCTTGATATATTTAGTGGGGGGACATTCTCCACTCATGTTCTTCAACGCAATTTCAGGCAGACGCTCCAGAGCCAGTCAGGCAAGGAGATCCAAGTCAAGTATAGTTCTATTTTGCGTAGAAAAAATTTATGTTCAATCCTTCATGCAAAATATAACTGCACCAGAGTAAATCTTTAAGGATTGTTTTTTAGTGTTGTCTTAGTTTATAAAAGTACCAGTTGTTTATTTAGACTAGTAATGATAATGTTTTTCTTTGTTAGCAATTTAATTATAGTCAAATTAGAAGCTCTTTTATGCTCTCAATCAAGTATTTAGTCATGGAAAAACTTAGCAGTTGTAGTTTAGTTTTGCATTGACTACAAAAGAATATGCTCGTGAAGTAGATCCAGACAGATCTTGATTCAAAGGTAAGTTAGTTACCTTATTTTGTAGTCATTTTGTTCAATTTTTATAACAAATTTGTAGTTCCTAATGAGTAGATTATGATAGTGAAATGAATCAATTTCAATTAACCCAAAAAAAATATTAATGGTCAATATAAAATTAGAGCACTACGTTAGAGATGTTTTTTTATCTTTTTCCAATTTAATTTTGCAAAACTAAATTAATGAAGTTAATTGTAACAATTTAATTTTTTTTATTATACTCTAAAACAACTTTTACATCACACGCATGACATTCATCCCATATTCTATCCACGCACACATTGCCTCACGTTACTACTCACAAACTCGTCATCACTTATTTCTCTCACGTGCACACTGGATTGCTTATGCATACTCATTTTGTCCATTTATTGTACATAACGACAATAGCCTAAGGTGATATTTATAATTGCCTAACAACTCACTCTTCATGCAACATGAAATCTAATTTTTATTCCATTTTAAATGGCTGTGCATTTACAGTTAATCCTCCATCAACAGCAATGATTTGACCAGTTATGTATGAAACAGCAGGCATGCATAAAAATGCCACCAATGGTGAACCCTCTTTAGGATTTCCAAATCGAAGCATTGGAGTCCGACATTTCATTTGATTTACTGTATCAACAAAGCTAGGATTGTCCTACAAAAAAAATCCATATAATTTATTGATAAATATTATCAAATTTTTAAGAAAAAAATATGCTGAGAAGAAAATGTTGTCCCCACATTATTCACCTTGTAGGCATAGTTTATCATGAAGATAACAAAATTACTCAAATCCTTCTATAGTATAGCTGGAATATTAAATTAAATGCATTGTTAAAAAAAAAAAAGCAGTATAGTGAAAGAAATTAAAAAATTTTATATGTAAAGAGAGAGAGTCTTGCCTACACTGGGTGTATTACACCCAATAGTAGGATTTAAAACACATCATCTAAATGCAATATATTTTGTTGGTAAAAAAGTGACACATATCTTATTTCATTACACCCAGTCCATTAAAATATATTTTCACTTATTTTTATAAAAAAATTCACCAGATATTTGAATTGGAATCCAATGCATCTCACTAGTGCAGTTCTAATTACACTTTATTTGCCTCCACCTCTAAACATTCCCATCATGTCCTTGGCCGATCCCATTTGCTTCATCAGATTTTGCAAGCCACCCATGCCACCAATCTGCTTCAGCATCTGTGGGGGGAGGACTTTGCTCAAGTGTTGTGCATTCATATTTCTAGATACAGCACTCATTTCACCCTTCTTAGGAATCTTATGTCCCTTCATTTTGCTCCAAATTTTTGCCAGACGTTTGTACTCATCAAACAACTCCATTACTTTCTAACTTGGCGGCCAGAACCTCGTGCTATCCTCATAATACGAGAATCGTTCATAAGCTTTGGATTAGAACTATCCAACTCTGTAACAATAACCAACTAGAGATCACAAACTAGCAGTTTCAACTAACAAAAATTTGCATCTTCCCTGTCCAAGACATAACATAGTATATATGAATACATAAAGTAAAATTGACTTGCCTTCATTTGTCATTGAATCCATCATGGCCATGTATCGTTTAATCTTTGCTTTGCTCTCTTCTTCACGACCTTTTGGCATT
>CATIWM010406633.1:0-19033 GCA_949671775.1 Mallotus repandus | reverse complement strand
GAGTGACGCAAATGCTCGTGTAGGAAACCCTCTGTTGCATCAATAAGCACATGCAATTGCAAACCAAGCTAGAAACACTGTTTTCTTGTTCAGCTGGCTGATGTGCATGAGTTTCGTTTTCACTCATAAATCACAGACCTCGTCATTTATACTTGTGGAGTAACATCTTTCACGTTCTATTTATGATGTTATATTGGCGTAGCAATTTGTGTAACTTTCTTTTTTTTTAGCATCGACAATTTAATTGGCTTTTTTTATTTCAATTCATCGCATTGAATACTTATCACTGCAATGCAACTTATTGAGTTAGATTTTTTTCAAATTACAATTTTAAATATTCCCATGCACAACTATTTTGGTACAAGTTTAGCACGTATAATTTTTACTACCAAAACAAATACCCACGAGAAAATTTTCGTTACAGTTCCATCTCCAAATGAAATAAAGACGGTTTTTTTTTTTTTTTCGTTTTCTTGTAGTCTTCAGAAATTTAAAAAAAACATTGTTAATTCTTTTTGAACCATATAGCTTTTTGGGCCATATAACTTTGTTTTTAAATACCTCATACACGCTATAACTATTTAAATTGATTTATGCACGTAATTTTTCTTACAAATATTTTCTGATTACTAATTAAGAAATCTTTATGAACAAGAAAAAAAAAAATGTAATGTAACTTAATAGCTCCCGCAGACAGAAGAATCCCATCAGCGGGATGCAGATGATAGTTTTTTTTTTTTTTTTTTAGAAATAAAGCTTCATTAAGGAAAAATCAGCCAACAGTTACATCCTGAAACACTTCAGATGAAAGTGCACTAAACCAATAAAATTTTGTCTGGCTAATACAAAAAGAGAGCTGAGCTAAATTGTGAGCAATCTCGTTGCTTGTTCGAGGGATAAAAGAGAATTGAAAGTAACTAAAATTGCAGCATAAAGAGAGTATCCGAAACAATTTCACCAAGTTCCGTCCATTCCTGGGCACCTGCTTTCAATTTCTGGACGAGAGGCAAGCAATCAGACTCGATATAAACCTGTGAAAAATTCAAGGACAGCGCCAACTGAACGCCCAATCAGCAAGCTAGAGCTTCGGCTACCTCTGGTGATTGAACGATGGCAAGCCTCTGTACTTGAGCTACTAGAAACTGGTTGTGATCATTCCAAATCGCCACTCCCAGGCTGCATCCACGCTCGCCTTTTAAATTCTGGTTCTCATCTTTTCTAATTAAGCTAGACAGAGCTTCAGCACAAAGAAGGAAAAGGTAAGGGGAGAGGGGATCCCTTGCCTAAGACCTCTAGAATGACGAAACAAAGGACTGGGGTCACCATTGATAAGGATAGAGTAAGATACAGTTGAAATGCATTTCATTATCAAATTTATGCACTTTGATGGAAACCCTATTTTAGTCATGACTCTCTCTAGGAAATTCCATTCCACTCTATCATAGTCTTTACTTATATCCAATTTTAGAGCAAAAACACCTCTAGACCCTTTTTTCAAAAATTTTTCATAGAGTGAAAAATTTCTAAAGCAAGCAAAGCATTATCTAAAATTTGTCTACCAGAAACAAAAGCAGACCGAGTATCATGAACAATCACAGGAAGGATTTTTTTCAGTCTATTAGCAATAGCTTTGGTAATAATTTTAAAAATCACATTGCACAGACTAATAGGCCTGAAATCCATTGGGGTCTTTGGATCAGAGATTTTTGGGATTAATACAATACAAGTTTCATTTATATAGGCAGGAGAAAAATTATTATTGAGGATATTTAAAACTAAATCACAAACATCATTATGAATAATATGCCAGAATTTTTGGAAGAATAAGGCACGCATACCACCAGGGCCGGGGGCTTTGGAAGGGTGCATTTGAGATAGGGTGTGATATATTTCTTCTTTGGAGTAAGGGCAATTCAATTATGTTTTCATTTGTTCATCTATTTGTTTGTCAACAACGTCCACTGCCCTATCCATATCAGCTCCGTCATTGCTAGAATAAAGATAAATGTCTGTGCAATTCCCTCCTCTTCCACAACCTCCTCACCTGCATGGTTAACAATTGTTCTTATTGATTCTGTCTTTTTTTTGCTAGTAGCTTTCCTGTGGACATAACCAGTATTTTTGTCTCCTTCCTTTAGCCAAGATACCCGAGATTGTTCCAACCACATAATTTCCTCACGCTTAAGAAGAGTATCCAATCGACCTTCAACTTCATGCTGCTTAGAAACTACCTTCTGGTCCTAAGGTAATTATTAAAGCCGAGACAAATCCTTTCTAAGCTTTCCCAATTCAAGATTGACATTGCCAAATTGATATAGTTCCCAATGTTTGAGTGCTATTTTACAACTATTAATTTTAGCAATCACTGCTGTATTGGGGTCCTCAATTGAGTCATTGCTCCAGGAATTTTCAACTAGCGGTTGACATGAAGGGTCTTGAAGCCACATGTCCTCAAAGTTGGATTTTTTGGTTTACTTTTCTTTACCTCCCAACTGAGCAAAATTGGGTTGTGGTCAAAGCAGTGGCGTGGTAATGGCTTTGTTTGATACTGTGGGAAAGCACTGATCCATTCGCAATTTATAACAAATCTATCAAGTTATTCCTGGACACAAGCTGAAGAGTGCCTTCTATTCTTCCACGTGAATGGGGAGCCATTGTAACCAAGATCTTCGAGGTTTGCATTTTGGAGGGCTTCTCCAAAAGCAGTCATTTTCCTCATGTCATGATTATGACCATCCGACTTCTTAAAAGAAAATAACACCTCATTGAAATCTCCTCCACAAAGCTATGGCCTTGTATATTCTGATTTAAGGCTATAAAGAAGGTCCCACGTAAGCTCTTTCAAATGATCCTCAGGCCATCCATAAATGCTTGTGAATTGCTACTCATGCCTAGAACCCAACTTGTTAATAAGAACATCAATATGATGCAGAGAGCTAGAGAGTACTTTGATTGAGCAAAAATCCCGCCACATGAGGGAAAGCCCTCCACTTTTACTATTAGAATCATCAGAGCCACTAACATTGAAACTAATCATACCAAGCTGATTTTGGATAACCATCATCTCTTCTTCACTTTTTTTTGTTTCCATGAGAAAGATAATGGTGGGATCTTTATGAATCAAAATCTTTTTAAGCACCCGAATTGTATGTGGGTTCCCAAGCCCATGATAATTCCACAAGAGGCAACTAATGGCTGTCGGTAGGGTTGCTGAGCAACCTCCGCCATTGAATTGTAGACATATAAAATAAGAAAAAGATTCAATTGCTCAATATCATTTTTTTTTGCCTTGCTATTTCTTTTTTCTTTTTGGCATTTTTGGATGATCCTATTAGGAATGGATTATGCAACTTAAATATCTAATGCTAAGTAAGGTAAATTTCAAAAATTTACTCTACATAATCCTTGATCTAATCAAGAATTCCAATCCTTAGGATCCAAATTGCAATTTAACACATTACTAATATACATGGCATGACAAATATAAGCATTCAACAACCTAGAATTTCTAAGTTTTAGAAAAACTTACTAATTTCCAAATTTGGTGTTGACCATAAATATTCTTCTACAATGGTTTGCTTTTTGATTCAAGTAGTAGTAAGAGTCCTCTCTCTATTAGCCTCTCAAGCTTATACACTCACTTGATGCTTACAAGAACTCTCTTAAGGTTATTGTATACTTGATGTTTCTTTTTCTTTTATTGTTAGCTTCCTACATTTTTCACCTCACCAACCACCAATTAATGACTAAATCTTCTTTTTAGAAATATTTATCAAGTGATAAGTAATGACATCATTCATGTCCCACAAGTCATGATTGTTTAACAACTTAATAAGTCACTAAAGTCTAAAAATGGATGATGTAGAGATTACAACTCTTGTAATTCTCTACATCATAATTGACTTAGACATGTTAATTAATATCTTTATTAATATTTGATTTAATAAAATCAAATATATCACTTACTGGAGTTAGGCTAAAGCATTGGGTCAACTCTTGACCCAAAGCCCATTCCATCAAAACAAGTGGACTTAAATAATGTATTTGGGCTTTGTAATTTAATTGGTTTAATCTTTAGCCCAAACTCTTTTGGGCCTAGGTCCATAACTCTTGGGCCATTAATCTAAGTTAATAAGAAATAACATATATAACTTATTAATTTAATATCTCATATTAATTAAGCACAAATTAGTAATAAAACCATTCATTGCAATTAGATTTCATGATATGCTTGAATCATTGCATTAAGCAAAAATTAAATTTCATTAATCTTAATTAATTGATTAAACTCTTTAATCAAAAATTAGATTAATATAAATAGAGATTTGGTAAAACCTTTTAGGTGTGACTTACTAGGTCCATGTCTAATTGACAATGAGAATATAATGTCAACACTTGACATTATTTGAAACTCCTTTCATGCCTAAATATGAAAATCCCTATTATTCACATTTAGTTCTCATAAGTTGTGAGTGAATCCTAGCATCGATATCATAACTACCCAATTAGATATGAATGTATTTATTAATTCACATGAACCTTATGGTCATAATTACCGTGCACTAAAATCCCTTCATTAGAAGATCCCAATATAGCTTAGAGTCAATGATTCGTTAACCTCTATTAGCTATATTATTTGACCTCATCTCAAGTTCTATTTCTTGATAAATATAATAAAATACTAGAAACTCTTTCTAGCGCTGAAACTTTTTCAGACTATTATGTTTGTCCTGGCTAGGAACTCATTCATCAGGAAAAGACTTAGATAGCTCTGGATCTTATCCCGGTTCACTCCAGGTAATGAATCCCATCTTGGTCGAACACTCATCCCTACATATGACTAACTAGAGCCACCATACCCCATATACCCATGTATGGTTAACACAAGTATGTAAGCGGTAGCAAACTTTAACAACTCAAATATGGATGACCGTGTCACCTCAGGTCAAAGGGCTATATGCACTATTATGACCTAGATTGTGATTGTTGACTATAAGTGAATATCCTCACAATCACATATCTAACGTCACTATTTGGTCCACCTATCACATGACTATCCACATGTCTATTATAATATCTCATATCAAGGAGCATGAGACTCACTACCTCCCACTATTAGTATCATATACTAGTCACGAAAAATAGACAGAGGTGATAGTCTAATTAATATTACTCAAATATCAATTATATGACTACAAACCTTTTATAGCTTATGTTCTAAAGAAATATGTAACTCATATTATCAACTCTTGATAATAAATTTATTTAACATAATGCTAAAGGGTAAATACTCAAATAAACAAACACTTTATTTAAATGAATATTTTATTGCCATTAGGGATAATATACAATGTCATTATACATTACTAGAATGGCACTAGGTCACATCTATGCTAACAATCTCCCACTAACACTACCACTATTCATTACAATATTTAATACCCATCTTCTCAAGATGACGGTCTAATAGTGCCTTAGTCTGTGGATCAGCAACATTTTCAGCTGAAGCTACCTTTTGCACGACAATGTCGCCTTTTCCAATAAGTTCTCTGATAATATGGAAACACCTTTCAATGTGTTTGGATTTCTGGTGAGACCTCAGTTCCTTTGCCAAAGCAATGGCTCCATTATTGTTATAATAGAAAGGAATTAGGGACTCAATGAAAGGAACAACTTCTAGTTCAGATATGAACTTCTTAATCCAAACAACTTCTTTAGCGGCATTTGATGCAGTTATATACTCAGCTTTTGTAGTGGAATCAGTAGTGACACCTTGCTTAGAACTCTTCCAGCTCATTGCACCTCCATTATAGATGATAACAAAACCCGAGATAGACTTTCTATCATCAATGTCTAATTAGAAATCAGAATCTGTAAAACCATCCATTTGTAGATCACCTCCTCCATAAGTTAAGAGCAAATCCTTAGTCCTTCTCAAGTACTTGAGGATTCCCTTAACTGTTATCCAGTGTTCCAAACCTAGATTAGATTGAAACCTGCTAGTCATACTAACAGTATGGGCAATATTAGGCCTTGTACATAAATTAGCATACATTAAGCTTCCTATAGCCGAAGCATAAGGAACTTTGGCCATTTGCTCTATTTCCTCAGGCGTCTTAGGTGACATCCCTTTGGATAAATGGATACCATGCCTAAAAGGTAACAATCCTCTATTGAAATCAAGCATGTTGAATCTCTTCAACACCTTTTCCAAGTAAAGACTTTGGGATAAACCTATCATTCTTTTCGATCTGTCTCTATAGACTTGAATGATAAGAATAGAGGTAGCTTTCCCTAAGTCTTTCATGGAGAAAGTTTTACACAACCATAGTTTTACATTTGTAAGGATGCCAATATCATTCCCAATTAATAAAATATCATCTACATACAATGTTAGGAAAGTGAGTTGGCTCCCACTAACCTTCTTGTACACACAAGGCTCTTCTTCATTTTTGATAAAACCAAATGATCATATGGCTTCATCAAAATGATGATTCCAACTCCTTGAAGCTTGCTTTAGACCATAATTGATCTATTAAGCTTGCACACTTTGGAACCTTCCTCAGATTTATAACCTTTAGGTTGTTCCATATAAATCTCTTCCTCAACATAACCGTTGAGAAAAGCAGTTTTGGCATCCATTTCCCAAATCTCATAATCATAGTGTGCATCAATGGTAAGAAGTATCCTAATGGATTTAAGCATGGCTATTGGCGATAAGGTTTCTTCATAGTCAACCCCTTGCCTTTGGCGAAACCCTTTCGCTACAAGCCTTGCTTTAAATGTATCAACCTTTCCATCTGGACCAATCTTTCTCTTGAAGATCCATTTGCAACCTATAGGTACAATACCTTCAGGTGGATCAATAAGTGTCTAGACTTGCTTTGCATACATAGAATCCATTTCGGATTTCATAGCTTCAAGCCACCTTGAAGAATCTTTATCTAATAAAGCCTCTTCAAATATTATAGGATCATCACTATGATAGTTTTCTTTATGTATATGCAACTCTTGCATATCATGTAAAAAATCGTATCTCTCCAATGGATGAGATACCTTACCAGTTTTTCTAGGAGTTTGTGTCATGATATTTTCAGTGGAATTAGGCTCTTGGGATTAATCAATATGATTGGCTTCATTATAAGACTCTTCTTCTAATGCTATCTTATTTCCTTTACCACTTTCTTGAAGAAACTCTTTCTCAAGAAATATGACATCTCTACTCACAACAACAACTTGTTCAACAGGAAGATAGAAATAATACCCTAAACTTTCTATAGGATATCCAATGAATCTACGTTGAATTGACATTGAATCTAATTTATCTGTTTTCAATCTTTTAATATAAGCTAGGCATCCCCAAGTCTTTATATGTTTAAGACTTGGCGCCTTACCATGCCATATCTCATATGGTGTGGTAGAAACAAACTTAGATGGAATGCGGTTTAATATGTAAATGGCATTTTACAATGCAAAACTCAAAAAGAAAGTAGGCAAATCTGTATAACTTATCATTGATCAAACCATATCTAATAGAGTTTGATTCCTTCTTTCAGACCCACCATTGAGTTGAGGTGCTTTGGGTGGAGTTAGTTGTGATATAATTTCATGTTCCTTAAGGAACTCCATAAATTAGGTACTTAAGTATTCACCTCCTCGATCTGAACGCATGATTTTAATACTTTTCCCCATTTGGGTCTATACTTGGACTTTGAATTCCTTGAACTTTTCAAAGGATTCACTTTTATGTTTCATCAAATATAAATGTCCAAACCTTGATAGATCATCTATAAATGTAATAAAGTAGTAGAACCTGACTCTTGCCATTTGATTGAATGGCCCACATACATCACTATGTATGATTTCCAAAGTTTCTTTAGCTCTTTCCATTTGTCCAACAAATGGTGACCGTATCATCTTGCCTTGCATACAAGCTTCACAAGTCGGATTGGATGCAGATTCAAGATTACTCAAGATTCCTATCCTTTCTAGCTTTGTGATTCTATCATCCGTAATGTGACCTAATCACAAGTGCCATAGATATTTTGGATTGTAGGCATTTTTAATTAGAATTGTATTTACAACATTCATATTGGTTGGATAATGTTTGTTATTGGATTTATTATCAACATAATAAAGACCATGTACTACATAACTCATGCCAACTATCTCATTACCATAATAGATAGTACATACATCTCTTTCAAATAAAAACTTATATCCTTTCTAGTTAAACTAGAAATAGAGATGATGTTCTTATAAGCATTAGGAACATATAATACATTGTTTAATAAAAAAAACATGGTTATACAAGTCAATAAAGGTGGTTCCCATAGCTTTACCAGCAACACTTGCTCCATCTCCAAGCTTTAATATCACCTCATTTGACTCCAACCGTCTTTCACTTACTAATTCCTGCAAAGAAGAACATATGTAAGAACTTGCACTGGTATCTAATACCCATTCCTTAGATTAGCTTTTAGAACATTTACAAACAAATAAGTTAGAGAAAGTCTCACCTTCTCCAGACTTGTCCTTTCATTGAGTCTTAAGGAACTTAGGACAATTTCTTTTCTAATGTCCTTCTTCATCACAAAAGAAACACTTTCCTTTGTTTGCATTCTCAACCTTCTTTTGCCTTTGTTCTTTTTCATTCCTCCCATAGCTTTAGAAACTCTTTCTTTAGCTTTCTTGCCTTTGTTGCCCTTACTCTTCTTAGTCTCACTAGAAGAGGCAACTAAAGCTACATCCTTCCTCTTTTCATTGTAAATGGCCTTTTGGGCCGTCACAAGTATGTTGAGCAATTCTAAAAGGGTGCACTTAATCTTATTCATATGGAAATTTGCAATTGATTGCCCAAATGAATTCGAAAGTGATTGCCCAAATGAATCCAGAAGTGATTACAAGATCAAATCTGTTTGAAGTTAAGCATCCATTATAAAATCTAAACTCTGAAGTTCCTTAATGGAACGAATCATAGAATTCACATGTGCTCCAACATCATTACCTTCCTTCATTTTAACACGAAAAAATTGCTTAAATATATCATATCTCGTGGTCCTTCTTTGTTCACCGAATAACTCTTGCAGGTGAAGTAGGATTTCTCTAACACTTATGTACTTCTCATGTTGCCTATGAATTTCATTGATCATAAAAGCCCACATAATTCACCATGCCTACAAATCATCATCTTTTCATTTTTCTAGAATGTCACGCTCCTCTTGGGAAGCATTAAGTGGAAGGGGTCCATGAAGACTTTGTTCTAGGACATATAAAATGTGTTCTAAGGCCAATACAACTTTCAAATTACGTAGCCAATCAACTAAATTAAGCCCAACAAGTCTATTGTTATTGAGAATGATGCTTAACGGGTTTGAGGATCTCATATTATCAAATTTCTGTAAAAATATAATAAGATTGATTAGTCTTATGACATTGTAATAATTCCATAAGATTTGGTCTTTAATCTTAATGGTCTCCCACTAATTTGGTGAATTCTACACTTCCATAGTAGAAAACAAAAATCCTTTGTTGGATGGATTTCTAGTGGGTGATGAAGTTCTTAATGAGTAACTAATATTCCTCAGGTACACATTGCCATTCTTGGAATATTGGTTCTCATTAAGTGAACAACTCTTGTTCATCACATCTTATGTGAGATATCATCAATCCGGCTCTTAATGTTACAGGCGTCAGGTACACATTTCTATTTTTGGCCTTTGGCATTAATTAAGTTCGTACCATTGGATCAGTGAAATGTATAGACTTGAGCATTACACACCTCAGGTACACCGATTTTCCATTCTTGGCATGCAATGTGTCTATACACCCACAACATCTTATGCTTTAACAATAACACTACATGAATCTCTTGAGACTTATGCACACCCCTATGTGTCCATAACCGATGCACATAATCTCAAAACCATGTAAGTTATTGCTCCAATGGAGAGCCTAAACTTAAATTTGGTTTAGAAGATTTTTAGGTCTCTATATGAGGTCTCATTTTGCACAGTAGCCATTTTAACATTGCATACATCACATGCATACTAATCATGGCATATTAACACATATACATATATCATATGCTTATTGCATAACATCATATATAACATGCTTCAAATATATCACATATATTCATAAAACATGCATTAATGATGCATAAATATGGAGTGATCATGGACCTATCTAATTCTAACTCTTAGAATTAAAAAAGAGCCTTGGAATCAAAGGATGAAGAAGGGACTGTGCCGACTCATTCTGGTGTGCTGACTCATTACAGATGGTGTGTACCGAGTCGGCACGGTGGTGTTGAGTCATCACTAAGCCAGCGTTCTGCCCCATGTCGAGTTATCACCATTGTGCTGAGTCAGTATAGAGCTATCTGGTGTCGAGTCATCTCTGAGTCGGCACAGTGGTGCCGACTTGTGACAGCATTCCTCCATCTCTTCACTTGAACTCTTCAAATTTTCCGTTTCACAACACTTATGAATTACATCAAATCCTTAGCATTCCAAGGTCAATTTTATATCCTATATCTATGTAACTAACTCTTAATTACATAGTAAATAATAAAATAAATTATAATTACAAATCAAGAATGAAAACCTAGTCCATGATCTTTCCATTCACATATGTCAAACATATATCAATTAGGATGCAACCATTGCATTTTAGCTACAACACTTGTAACTATCATCAATTAGTATGTGAAAATTGCAAAAAGGTGCTCTAATACCATTGTTAGGAATGGATTATGCAACTTAAACATCTAATGCTAAGTAAGGTAAATTTCAAAAATTTACTCTACATAACCCTTGATCCAATCAAGAATTCCAATCCCTAGGATCCAAATTACAATTTAACACATTACTAATATACATGTCATGACAAATATAAGCAATCAACAACCTAGGATTTCTAAGTTTTAGAAAAACTTTTGTATTGGCCACAAATATTCTACTACAAAGGTTTGCTTTTTGATTCAACTCTTGAATTAACTCCAATTCTCCCACTTGTGGACCTCTAGCTTAAGACACCAAGCTTTAACAAATCTCTTTCTTGTCTTGATCAAGTCGTAGTAAGAGTCCTCTCTCTATTAGCCTCTTAAGCATATACACTCACTTGAAGCTTACAAGAACTCTCTTAAGGTTGTTGTATATTTGATGTTTCTTTTTCTTTTGTTGTGAGCTTCCCACGTTTTTCTCCTCACCAACCACCAATTAATGTCTAAATCTTCTTTTTAGACATATTTATCAAGTGATAAGTGTAGAGAATAATGACATCATTCATGTCCCACAAGTCATGATTATTTAAAAACTTAATAAGTCACTAAAGTCCAAAAATGGATGATGTAGAGATTACAACTCTTGTAATTCTCTACATCATAATTGACTTAGACATGTTAATTAATATCTTTATTAATATTTAATTTAATAAAATCAAATATATCACTTATGGAGTTGGGCTAAAGCATTGGGCCATTCCATCAAAACAAGTGGACTTAAATAATGTATTTGGGCTTTGTAATTTAATTGGTTTAATCTTTAGCCCAAACTCTTTTGGGCCTAGGTCCACAACTCTTGGGCCATTAATCCAAGTAAATAAGAAATAACATATATACATTATTAATTTAATATCTTAATTAATATCTCATATTAATTAAGCATAAATTAATAATAAAACCTTTTATTGAAATTAGATTTCATGAGACGCTAGAATCATTGCATTAAGCAAAAATCAAATTTCATTAATCTTAATTAATTGATTAAACTCTTTAATCAATAATTAAATTAATATAAATAGAGATTTGGTAAAACCTTTTAGGTGTGACTTACTAGGTCCATGTCTAATTGGCAATGAGAATATAATGTCAACACTTGACATTATTTGAAACTCCTTTCATGTCCAAATATGAAAATCCCTATTATTCACATTTAGTTCTCATAAGTTTTGAGTGACCCCTAACATCGATATCACAACTACCCAATTAGATATGAATGTATTTATTAATTCATATGAACCTTATGGTCATAATTACCGTGCACTAAAATCCCTTTATTAGAAGATCCCAATATAGCTTAGAGTCAAGGATTATTCAACCTCTATTAGCTATATTATTTGACCTCATCTCAAGTTTTATTTCTTGATAAAACATAACAAATACTAGAAACTCTTTTTAGCACTAAAACTCTTTCAGACTGTTATGATTGTCCTGGCCAGGAACTCATTCATCAAGAAAAGACTTAGATAGCTCTGGATCTTATTCCAGTTCACTCTAGGTAATGAATCCCATCTTTGTCGAACACTCATCCCTACATATGACTAGCTAGAGCCATCCTATATACCCATGTGTGGTTAACACAAGTATGTAAGCAGTAGCAAACTCTAATAACTCAAATATGGATGACTGTGTCACCTCAGGTCAAAGGACTATATGCACCATTATGACCTAGATTGTGATTGTTGACTATAAGTGAATATCCTCACAATCACATATCTAACGTTGCTGTTCGATCCACCCATCACATGACTATCCATATGTCTATTATGATATCTCATATCAAGGAGCATGAGACTCACTACCTCCCACTATTAGTATCACATACTAATCACGGAAAATAGATAGAGTGATAGTCTAATTAATATTACCCAAATATCAATTATACGACTATGAACCTTTTATAGCATATGTTCTAAATAAATATGTAATTCATATTATCAACTCTTGACAATAAATTTATTTAACATAATGCTAAAGGGTAAATACTCAAATAAATAAAATTTTATTTAAATGAATATTTTATTGCCATGAGGGATAATATACAATGTCATTATAAATTACTAGAATGGCACTAGGGCACTCCTACTAGCACTAGCACCATTCATTACAATATTTAATACCCATCTTCTCAATATGACGGTCTAATAGCGCCTTCGTCTGTGGATCAACAACATTTTCAGCTGAAACTACCTTTTGCATGACAATGTTGCCTTTTCCAACAAGTTCTCTGATAATAAAGAAATGCCTTTCAATGTGTTTGGATTTCTGGTGAGATCTTAGCTCCTTTGCTAATGCAATGGCTCCATTGTTGTTACAATAAAGAGGAATCAGGGACTCAATGGAAGGAACAACTTCTGGTTCATATACGAACTTCTTAATCCAAATAACTTCTTTAGCGGCATCTGATGCAGTTATATACTCAGCTTAGTGGAATCAGCAGTGACACCTTGCTTAGAACTCTTCCAGCTCATTGCATCTCCATTATAGATGAAAACAAAACCCGAGATAGACTTTCTATCATCAATGTCTAATTAGAAATTAGAATCTGTAAATCCATCTATTTGTAGATCACCTCCTCCATAAGTTAAGAGCAAATCTTTAGTCCTTCTCAAGTACTTGAAGATTCCCTTAACTGCTATCCAGTGTTCCAAACCTAGATTAGATTGAAACCTGCTAGTCACACTAACAACACGGGCAATATCAGGCCTTGTACATAACATAGCATACATTAAGCTTCCTATAGCCAAAGCATAAGGAACTTTAGCCATTTGCTCCATTTCCTCAGGTGTCTTAGGTGACATCCCTTTGGATAAATGGATACCGTGCCTAAAAGGTTACAATCCTCTCTTGGAATCAAGCATGTTGAATCTCTTCAACACCTTTTCCAAGTAAAGACTTTGGGATAACCTATCGTTCTTTTCGATCTATCTCTATAGACTCGAATGTTAAGGATATAGGTAGCTTTACCTAAGTCTTTCATGGAGAAAGTTTTACACAACCATAGTTTTACATTTGTAAGCATGCCAATATCATTCCCAATTAATAAAATATCATCTACATACAATGTTAGGAAAGTGAGTGGGCTCCCACTAACCTTCTTGTACACACAAGTCTCTTCTTCATTTTTTATAAAACCAAATGATCGTATGACTTCGTCAAAATGATGATTCCAACTCCTTGAAGTTTGCTTTAGACTATAAATTGATCTATTAAGCTTGCACACTTTGGAACCTTCCTCAAATTCATAACCTTTAGGTTGTTCCATATAAATCTGTTCCTCAATATAACCGTTGAGAAAAGTAGTTTTGACATCCATTTGCCAAATCTCATAATTATAGTGTGCATCAATGGTAAGAAGTATCCTAATGGATTTAAGCATGGCTATTGGCAAGAAGGTTTCTTCATAGTCAACCTCTTACCTTTGGCGAAACCCTTTCGCTACAAGCCTTGCTTTAAATGTATCAACCTTTCCATCTGGACCAATTTTTCTCTTAAAGATCCATTTACAACCTATAGGTACAGTACCTTTAGGTGGATCAATAAGTGTCTAGACTTGGTTTGCATACATAGAATCCATTTTAGATTTCATAGCTTCAAGCCACCTTGAAGAATCTTTATCCAATAAAGCCTTTTCAAATGTTATAGGATCATCACTATGATAGTTTTCTTTATGTATATGCAACTCTTGCATATCATGTAAAAAATCGTATCTCTCCAGTGGATGAGATACCCTACTTGTCTTTCTAAGAGTTGGTATGATGATATTTTCAGTGGAATTAGGCTCTTGGGATTGATCAACATGATTGGCTTTATTAGAAGACTCTTCTTCTAATACTATCTTATTTCCTTTACCACTTTCTTGAAGAAACTCTTTCTTAAGAAATATGGCATCTCTACTTACAACAAGAACTTGTTCAGCAGGAAGTTAGAAATAATACCCTAAACTTTTTATAAGATATCTAATGAATCTACCTTGAATTGACATTGAATCTAATTTGTCTGTTTTGGACATCCCTAAATCTTTATATGTTTAAGACTTGGTGCAGTTTAATATGTAAACGGTAGTTTACAATGTAAAAACCAAAAAGAAAATAGGCAAATATGTATAACTTATCATTGATCGAACCATATGTAATAGAGTTTGATTCCTTCTTTCAGATGCACCATTGAGTTGAGGTGTTTCGGGTGGAGTTAGTTGTGATATAACACCATGTTCTTTAAGGAACTCCACAAATTGGGTACTTTAGTATTCACCTCCTCGATCTGAACGCATGATTTTAATACTTTTCCCATTTGGTTCTCTACTTGGACTTTGAATTCTTTGAACTTTTCAAAGGTTTCACTTTTATGTTTCATCAAATATAAATGTCCAAACCTTGATAGATCATCTACAAATATAATAAAGTAGTAGAATCCGCCTCTTGCCATTTTATTGAATGGCCCACATACATCACTATGTATGATTTCCAAAGTTTCTTTAGCTCTTTCCATTTGTCCATCAAATGGTGACCGTATCATCTTGCCTTGAATACAAGCTTCACAAGTCGGATTGGATGCGGATTCAAGATTACTCAAGATTCCTATCCTTTCTAACTTTGTGATTCCATCATCCGCAATGTGACCTAATTGTAAGTGCCATAGATATTTTGGATTGTAGGCATTTTCAATTAGCATTGTATTTACAACATTTATATTGGTTGGATAATTTTTGTTATTCGATTTATTATCAACATGATAAATACCATGTAATACATAACCCATGCCAACTATCTCATTACCATAATAGATAATACATACATCTCTTTCAAATAAAAACTTATTTCCTTTTCTAGTCAAACTAGAAATGGAGATGATGTTCTTATAAGCATTAGGAATATATAATACATTGTTTAATAAAAAAACATGGTTATACAAGTCAATAGAGGTGGTTCCCATAGCTTTAGTAGCAACACTTGCTCCATCTCCAAGCTTTAATGTCACCTCATTTGACTCCAACCATCTTTTACTTGCTAGTTCCTGCAAGGAAGAACATATGTGAGAACTTGCACCAGTATCCAATACCCATGCCTTAGATGAGCTTTTAGAACATTTACAAACAAATAAGTAAGAGAAAGTCTCACCTTCTCCAGACTTGTCCTTTCCTTGAGTCTTAACGAACTTAGGACAATTTCTTTTCCAATGTCCTTCTCCATCACAAAAGAAACACTTTCCTTTATTTGCATTCTCAACCTTCTTTTGCCTTTGTTCTTTTTCACTCCTCCCGTAGCTTTATAAAGTCTTTCTTTAGCTTTCTTGCCTTTCTTGCCCTTACTTTTCTTAGTTTCACTAGAAGAGGTAACTAAAGCTACATCCTTCCTCTTTTCATTGTGAATGGCCTTTTGGGTCGTCACAAGCATGTTGAGCAATTCCGAAAGGGTGCACTTAATCTTATTGATATGGAAATTTGTAATTGATTGCCCAAATGAATCCGAAAGTGATTGCCCAAATGAATCCGGAAGTGATTGCAAGATCAAATCTATTTGAAGTTGAGCATCCATTATGAAATCTAGACTCTCAAGTTCCTTATTGGAACAAATCATAGAATTCACATGTGCTCCAACATATTCACCTTCCTTCATTTTGGCACGAAAAAGCTGCTTAGATATCTCATATCTCGCGGTCCTACTTTGCTCACCGAACAACTCTTGCAGGTGAAGTAGGATTTCCCTTACATTTGTGTACTTCTCATATTGCCTATGAATTTTATTACTCATAGAAGCCCACATAATGCATTGTGCCTGCAAATCATCATCTTTTAATTTTTCTAGAGTGTCACACTCCTCTTAGGAAGCATTAAGTGGAAGGGGTCCAGGAAGACTTTGTTCTAAGACATATAAAATGCATTCTGAGGCCAATACAACTTTCAGATTATGTAGCCAATCAACTAAATTAGGCCCAACGAGTCTATTGTTATCAAGAATAATGCTTAACGGGTTTGAGGATTGCAAAAATATAATAAGATTGATTAGTCTAATGACATTGCAATAATTCCATAAGATTTGGTCTTTAATCTTAATGGTCTCCCACTAATTTGGTGAATTCTACACTTCCATAGTATAAAACGAAAATCCTTTGTTGGATGGATTTCTAGTGAGCGATGAAGTTCTTAATGAGTTGCTAATATTCCTCAGGTACATATTGCCATTCTTGGAATATTGGTTCTCATTAAGTGAACAACTCTTATTCATCACATCCTATGTGAGATATCATCAATCTGATCCCTAATGTTACAGGCCTCAGGTAAACATTTCTGTTCTTGGCCTTTGGCATTAATTAAGTCCGTAGCATTAGATCAGTGAAATGTATAGATTTGAACATTACACTCCTCAGGTATGCCTATTTGCCATTCTTGGCATGTAATGTGTCTATACACCCATAACATCTTATGCTTTAATAATAACACTATATGAATCTCTTGAGACTTATGCACACCCCTATGTGTCCATAGCCGATGTACATAATCTCAAAACCATGCAAGTTATTGCTCTAATGGAGAGCCTAGACTTAAATTTGGTTTAGAAGATTTTTAGGTCTTTATATGAGGTCTCACTTTGTACAGTAGCCATTTTAACATTGCATACATCACATGTATACTAATCATGGCATATTAACACATATACATATATCATATGCTTATTGCATAGCTTCATCTATAGCATGCTTCAAATATATAAGATATATTCATAAAACATGCATGAATGATGCATAAATATGGAGTGATCATGGACCTATCTAATTCTAACTCTTAGAATTACAAAAAAGCCTTGGAATCAAAGGATGAAGAAGGGATTGTTCTGACTCATTTTGGTGTACTGACTTGTTACAAAGGGTGTGTGCCGAGTCAGCACGGTGGTGCCGAGTCAGCACGGTGGTGTCGAGTCATCACTAAGCCATCATTCTACCCCGTACTGAGTCATCACTATTGCGTTGAGTTGGCACAGAGATATCTGGTGCCGAGTCATCTCTGAGTCGGCACCACAACATTCCTCCATCTGTTCACTTGAACTCTTTGTAAGCACCCAATTTCGGGACGACTAGAGTATGGATGCGAAAGAGGACTCCGATAATGAAAATTTGTTGCAAATAGGTCTCTAGTATTTGAATTTCAGATCCCAAGGCTAGATTGCATTTTTTACGGGCTAAATTGAAAAAGTCTCTTTTTCTTCAGGAGTCTTTTTGTAATTAAATGTTAAAAAAAAGGAAGAATGGATTTCCAACTGAAAATCTAGAATTTCGATCGGAAATCTAGAATTCCAATCGGAATTCCATATTTTCGACCGGAAATCCGATTTTCCACCGGAATTTCAGAATTCCGACCAGAATTCCAGAATTCCGACCGGAAATCCAGAATTCTGATCGAAAATCTAGAATTCCGATCGGGAATCTACAATTCCGGTCGGAATTCTATACTTCCGACCAGACTCTGACATTTTTTTTATTTTTAAATTATTTATTTAAATTTTGATTGGTTAAAAATTGGTTTTAAAAAATAATAAATAAATAAATAAAATTTTATCCTAATTTTTATCTGTAAATAAATTGAAATCTTATCATCCCTAACAATAAAGATGAGGTCTTTATCGTTTGGGATGATAGGATAATATCAGTGTTAATCTGACGGGAAATAAAAGGAGAGACGCAGAAAAAAAAGAAAAAAGAAAAAAAGGACGTAAAAAGAGAGAACGGAGAAAAAAAAGAGAAAAGGGAAGAAAAAAAAGATTTTCTTTTTCTGGGAAAATTTTGGGGAGGGTCCCTTCTTCTTTAAAAAAAAATCTTCTTTCTTTCGTAAATTTTAGGTTCTACGGTTCTTTTTTTAAAAAAAAGGCAATCAAAGCCTAGGATTGAGAACATCAATATAGCAGATGTATTCAAACGGTGAATCAAATAAAGCCTCTGAGGAGCTAATCAACACTGCATCCATCTAACTAGTTCTTTTTCTACTCCTTTCTCTTCTTATTTTATTTGATTATTTTTATTCTATTTAATTTTGATTTGATTTGATTTAATTTTTATTTTTATCTTTTTAGTTACTAATCCTTATTTATTTTTGTGTTTATGATTATGGATGGGGTGATTTAAATCTACGGTGGCGAACAAAACCTATGAAGATCCATGGAATGCCATGGATTAAATTTTGTATTTGAACGTGTTTTAGGATTTTTTTTATTCATTCATTTTGTAATTTTATTTTGTATTTTATTTTTTTTGGGT
>CATIWM010406611.1:0-11622 GCA_949671775.1 Mallotus repandus | reverse complement strand
AATACCCACCCAACCTTGCGATTGGCCTCCATGTGTGTTTTGTATTTTATTATCTTTGATTATTAGATCATTTCCTTATTATCGTTGAATTGCACTCATTTTCAGTATTATATTTAATGTCCAAGTTTGCATATTAGCCCTTTTCATGCTTATTAACCTTGCATTTGATCAAGTAATAATAATGATGACTTTCAATCATACATTCCAAATAAAATCAGGAAAGGATTAAGGATTACAACATTTTACTCCAAGTAAAAGGAAAATAAACCAAAAATAAACCCTCTCAAGAACAAATTAAAGAATTAAACATTCCTTAATTGAAAATCATATTAAAATCCTACAAAATTGAGAGCATTAATCTTTCCACAAATACATGATAAATCAAGAAGAAGGAAAAGTCCAATTTGTTAGCATAGATACTAATGCAAATATTAATAAATACTCTATTGGACACAATATATTAATGGATTACACACACAATCATGGCATATGACAAGAAAAATACATGAAACATGCGAATTATATGAAATAAGCATAACTTATGAAAGTAAAATCAGGCCAAACTCTGGCCGGGAGCCAATCACCTCCTGGACAAAAGGCGGTTTAAGAACGCCACATAACGAAGGGGCGACGCCCCTATGAAGAGGCGTTGCCTCTTCAATATAGCACAGCAGATCATATTTTCTTAACACTTAAGCAATCTTCTAAACAAAATTCAATTGAGCAAAGCTCAATATAAATACATGAAAGATATAATTGATGCTTAATACTTCATGCAATCATGCTTCATATATGACTCCAAATAAACACCAAACACAATAACAATCAAGAAAACTAAGAAATGGAGTTTTATATAAAACAAGGAACTTCAAACTTGAAAATGATGATTCTTACTGATTTGATCAGTTTTAGAGCTCCAAACTTAGCCCTCAAATCTTGGTTTGTTGCTATAAATGATCTCGAATGCAAGAACTACTTCTTCTTTCTCAAGGATTTGGATTTTTAGGCCAAAACTCTCTCTTCTCTCTATTTTCTCTCTTTTCTCTTCTAAAAAACATCCTTGTCTCTCCAAGCTCCCTTTTTTTTAGGCCAGCCAACCTCCCTCCTCACTAGCTCTAAAAACTCCTTCTTAAGCTTTTCCTTTGCTTTTTCTCAATTCCCTAAAAATCAAGACCAAACCTCCACCTTTCATTTTTATCATTGTCTCTCCTCATTTCCTCTTATTTTTTGCCACCAAAGTCTTATTTTCATGCACAAATCTACATATTAGAGATATGTGAGTCCATCCCATATGTAATGAGGCCAAAAAATGCATTTAATGCAAAGTAGGTAGGCCATAAAGAGGTGTTGCCTCTTCATAGAGGCATCACCTCTTTACAAAGAGGCGATCGCCTCATTGATGAGGGGGTCACCTCTTTGGCCTATTATGTTTGGGTCAGAGTGGGCTTTGGGCTTGGATTTGAAGCTTTGGACCTTAACTAGGTTTTGGGCTTTCGAGTATGTTTTAGAGAAGGTTTCGAGCCCTTTTTGCATTCAGAACTCGTTCTATCTCATCATCGGGCTTTCGTTGCAGGCCTATCAAACTGAGGGTGTCTACAGTTTGCCCCCTTGGTTTTTCGAAACCTAAATTTTTAAAATCAATTTTTTGAAAAAGCAACAAGCAAAAGCAGTAAATAACAAAAATGACATGCCTGACCTCTGAGCTTCACTCATGTTTTCAATCTCAGGAATTCAAACCCGAGAGTCGAAAATAATCTTGAAATGTGACAGCGATCCTCGGGTTTTTCTGGCCCGATTAGCCATTCATTATAGTTTTTCATTAATCTTGAGCCTTTGTGATGTAAGAAATCAATCAGTAATAAAGAAGGAAATGTGACTGTGGTCCTCGAATTTTCCTGGCCAGATCAGCCACTCATTAATATTTGAACGTGAATCTTGAGCCTTTCTGACCCAAGAAATCACTCAATAACGAAGAAGGAAATGTGACTGTAATCCTCGGGTTTTCCTGGCCTGATCAGCCACTCATTATAGTTTGAGGTATGATTCTAGAGTTTTTCTGGCTCAAGAAGTCACTCAGTAGAGAAGATGCAAACGTAGCCATGATCCATGGATTTTCTTGACCCAAATAGCCACTCATTAATAGTTAAGGCGTGATTCTCGAGTTTTCCTACATCTAGAAGTCACTTAGTAGAGAAGATGGAAATGTAGCCATAATCCTCAAATTTTTCTAGCTTGATCAGACACTCATTATAGTTTATCATGAATCTTGAGCCTTTTTGAAGCAAGAAATCACTTAGTAACAAAAAAGGAAACGTGACCATGATCCTCAGGTTTTTCTGGCCCGATCAACAACTCATTAATATTTGAACATAAATTTTGAGCCTTTCTGATGCAAAAAATCACTCAGTAATGAAGAAGGAAATGTGACCGTGATCCTTGGGTTTTTCTAGCCCTATCAACCACTCATTATAGTTTGAGGCATGATTCTCGAGTTTTCCTGGCTCAAGAAGTCACTCAGTAGAGAAGATGGAAATGAAGTCATAAACTCAAAATTTTTTGGATCGATCAACCACTCATTAATAGTTGAGGCATGATTCTCAAGTTTTCCTAGCTCAAGAAGTCACTCAGTAAAGAAGATGAAAATGTAGTTGTGATCCTCAGATTTTTCTAGCCCGACCAGCCACTCATTATAGTTTGAGGCGTGATTCTAGAGTTTTCCTGGATTAAGAAGTCAGTCAATAGAGAAGATGAAAACGTGGCTGTGATCCTTGGGTTTTCCTAGCCCAATTAGCCACTCATTATAGTTTTTCATAAATTTTGAGCCTCTCTAATATAAGAAATCACTCAGTAACAAAGAAGGAATCGTGACTGTGATCCTCAGGTTTTTCTGGCCCGATCAGCCACTTATTAATATTTGAACGTGAATCTTGAGCCTTTCTGATACAAGAAATCACTTAGTAGTGAAGAAGGAAACGTGACTGTGATCCTTGAGTTTTTCCTACCTGATCAACTACTCATTATAGTTTGTCATGAATCTTGAACCTTTCTGATGCAAGAAATCACTCATTAACAAAGAAGCAAACGTGACCATGATCCTCAGTTTTTTGCCCCAATCAGCCACTCATTAATATTTGAACATGAATCTTGAGCCTTTTTGTCACAAGAAATCACTTAGTAATGAAGAAGGAAATGTGACCGTGATCCTCGAGTTTTTCTGGCTCGATCAGCCACTCATTATAGTTTGAGGCATGATTCTTGAATTTTTCTAGCTCAAGAAGTCACTCAGTAGAGAAGATGGAAACGTAGCCGTGATCCTTGAGTTTTTCTGACTTGATTAGCCACTCATTAATAGTTAAGGCGTGATTCTTGAATTTTCTTTGCTCAAGAAGTCACTAGTAGAGAAGATGGAAACATAGCTGTGATCCTCGGGTTTTCTTGACCCGATCAGCCACTCGTTATAGTTTGTCTTGAATCTTGAGCCTTTCTGACCTAAGAAATTACTCAATAACAAAAAAGGAAATATGACCGTGATCCTCGAGTTTTCTTGGCCCGATCAGCCACTTATTAATATTTGAACATGAATCTTGAGCCTTTCTGACGCAAGAAATTACTCAGTACTAAAGAAGGAAATGTGACCGTGATCCTCAGATTTTTCTGGCCCGATCAACTACTTATTATAGTTTGAGGCATGATTCTCAAATTTTCCTAGCTCAAGAAGTCACTCAATAGAGAAGATGGGAATGTAGCCATGATCTCAGGTTTTTCTAGACCGATCAACCACTTATTAATAGTTGAGGCATGATTCTTGAGTTTTTCTAGCTCAAGAAGTCACTCAGTAGAGAAGATGGAAATGTAGCCGTGATCCTCGGGTTTTCTTAGCCCAATCAGCCACTCATTATAGTTTGAGGCATGATTCTAGAGTTTTTCTGACTCAAGAAGTCACTCAATAGAGAAGATGGAAATGTTTTCGTGATCCTCGAGTTTTCCTAGCTCGATCAGCCACTCATTATAGTTTGTCATGAATCTTAAGCCTTTCTTATGCAAGAAATCACTCAGTAACAAAGAAGGAAACGTGATCGTGATCCTCAAATTTCCCTGGCCCGATCAACCACTCATAAATATTTGAATGTGAATCTTAAGCCTTTTTGACGCAAGAAATCACTCAGTAACAAAGAAGGAAAAGTGACAGTGATTGGTTTTTCTGACCCGATTAGCCACTCATTATAGTTTGAGGCATGATTCTTAAGTTTTTCTAAATCAAAAGTCACTCAATAGAGAAAATAAAAACGTAGCTGTGATCCTCAGATTTTCCTAGCCTGATCAGCCACTCATTAATAGTTGAGGCGTGATTCTCGAGTTTTCTTAGCTCAAGAATTCACTTAGTAGAGAAGACAAAAACATAGTAGTATTCCTTGGTTTTTCCTAGTCCGATAAGCCACTCATTAATAATTGAGGTGTGATTCTTGAGTTTTCTTGGCTTAAGAAGTCACTCAATAGAGAAGATGGAAACGTAGCCATGATCCTTAAATTTTTCTGGTCTGATCAGCCACTCATTATAGTTTGAGGCGTGATTTTGGAGTTTTTCTGGCTCAAGAAGTCACTTAATAGAGAAGGTGGAAATGTAGCCATGATCTTCAAGTTTTTCTGTACCGATCAGCCACTCATTATAGTTTGTTTTGAATCTTGAGCCTTTTCGAAGCAAGAAATCACTCAATAAAAAATAAGGAAACGTGACCGTGATCCTCAAATTTTTCTAGCCCGATCAGCCACTCATTAATATTTGAACATGAATATTAAGCCTTTCTGAAGTAATAAATCACTCAATAACAAATAAAGAAATGTGACCGTGATCTTTGGATTTTTCTGGCCCGATTAGCCACTCATTATAGTTTGAGACCTAATTCTTGAGTTTTTCTGGCTCAAGAAGTCACTCGGTAGAGAAGATGGAAACATAGCCATGATACTCGAGTTTTCCTTGCCCAATCAACCACTCATTAATAGTTGAGGTGTGATTCTTGAGTTTTTCTGGCTCAAGAAATCACTCATTAAAGAAGACAGCAACATAGTAGTGTTCCTCGGATTTTCTTGGCCCAATCAACCACTGATTAATAGTTAAGGCGTGATTCTCGAGTTTTCCTGGCTCAAGAAGTCACTTAATAGAGAAGATGCACTTCGAGGATTCATTGCCCGACCAATCACTTAGTGAAGAAGATATACTTTAGGGATTCATTCCCCGACCATACACTTCTTAAAACGTGAACTTCGGGGATTCGTTACTTGACCAGTCACTTGGTGAAGAAGATGCACTTTGGGGATTCATTGCCCGACCAAACACCTCTTAAAACATGAGCTTCAGGGATTCATTGCCCGACCAGTCACTTGAGAAGATGCATTTCAGAGATTCATTGCCCGACCAAACACTTCTTGAAATGTGAACTTTAAGGATTCATTGCCCGACCAGTCACTTGGTGAAGAAGTTGCACTTCAAAGATTCATTAGCCAACCAGACACTTCTTGAAACATGAACTTCAGGGATTCATTGCCCGACCAGTAACTCAAAAATGTGAATCTCGAGAAATTCATTCCCAAGAAGTTACGCACATAAATTTGCATCATCAACCTTGGGGATGTCAAGCATGAATAAATAACAAGTGCCATATAGCCTCAGGGGCATAAGGTGAAGACAACAACTAGTGTCGTATAGCCTCAGAGGCATCAAGCAAGAATAAACAACAAGTACTGTAGAGCCTCGGAGGCGTCAAGCGAAGATAAACAATAAATTCCATATAGCCTGACAAACAACAAAGTCCATATAGCTTCGAGGGTGTCAGGCAGGAATAAACAATAAGTGTCGAATAGCCTCAGAGGTGTTAGGCGAAGACAAACAACAAATGCCATATAGCCTCTGGGGCTTCAGGCAGGTTCAATCAACAAATGTTGTATAGCCTCGAGGGCATCAGGCGAAGATAAACAACAAGTGCAATGTAGCCTTGGGGGCATCAGGCAGGAGCAAACAACAAGTATCGTATAGCCTTGGACGCATCAGGTAGGAACAATTAACGAGTGCCATATAGCCTCGGGGGCATCAAGCAGGAACAATTAACGAGTGCCATATAGCCTCGGGGTCATCAAGCGAAGACAAACAACAAGTGTTATATAGCCTCAGTGGCGTCAGGCAAAAATAAACAACAAGTGCCATATAGCCTCGGAGGCGTCAGGCAAAGATAAAAAATAAATGCCATATAGCCTCGGGGGAGTTAGGTGAAGACTACAGCTAGTGCCATATAGCCTCGGGGGGGCATCAGGCAAAGCTAATTGTAGTTGGTCTACATTATATGCACTAGAGCTAGCTCATTCTTAAGAAGACACACTCACAAAGTTCAAAGCTAATGTATGCATGATTGTGATCTTTGAAAGCTTTGATTTGACAACATAATCTCATGTGTACTATTTATGAAAGACATGCATTATTCTAATGCTCATATGTATGAAATGTCAAAATACTATTTATGTAGAATACTTCGTTGTCGTAGGACAGTAGTGCTTGACCCTTAGCATGCCCCCCATTTTCAATCTTAAATTTTTTTCCCTTGGTTGAGGAATTGATAGGCCCTCTCTTTCTTGCATCACAAAGCAAAATCTATGAGTTCTCAAATTGCTCTTCTCATAATGAAAGTACAATCGCTTTTTATTTTATATTCCCTATTTTGCCTAGGTCACTCCCTTTCTGGGAGTTTTCGAACCTAGTTAGGTTTTTTTTTCTCCTTTTATTTTCCCTCTTTTTCCTAGGCAGCTCCCTTTCTAGGAGTTTTCAACCTAGTTGGGTGGTTGTAAATTCATATAATGATTGACCACTATCTTTTCCATATTACCCCTTCAGCCACTGATCACTTGATGCTCTTGCTGCTGATCATCGGACGTTAATGTCACACTCATAATGTTGATTGCTGCAAAACTTGTAAAAAAGTCCATGTCTAACACTTCACGTGCTAACATATGTTGATCATGCCCATTTTAAATGATTACTCTTTCATTATAACCATGCACGCTATATTATGTTTGTTATTGATCAGCCTTTTATGGGTTTTCTGACCCACTATTTTTCAGCTCACATTGGGTAGAAATTTTGGGATTAGGTTTTTGAGTTCGACATAATGAGGACTTTTGAAGGGTTACACTGGATTGAATTTTCAAATATGGGGGCACAAAAGCTTTTCTTCTTTTATTTTCCTTCCTTTCACCTCATTTTTCTTTATTTCTTTTTCCCTTTCTTCTTTTCTTTTCTTCTTTTCTTTTTTTGTTCTTTTTTTTCCTTCTTTTTATTTTTTTTCTTTCTTGGTGAATATGGTGAATTCATTTTGGGAGAAGCTGAGGTCAAAAGTGCCCGAAGAAAAATTAAAAGTCAATTCTGACATTTAGTCTTCTTGATGTGTTTTTTTTTCATTTCTTTTCTTTTAAATCTCTCTCTCGTCCAAGCATAACATAACATGCACAATCATAATAACTTTATAATCATGTAAATCAGACAATCAACCATTTATTAGCACAAAGAAAAGCTATTATGATAAAGTATTGTCCAAAATCATGACACTCACAACTGATAATGATTATTCATAAATGCTCTCATTCAAGTCAGTTTCAACTTGTACTCTGAATCGGTACAGCTCTTTGAAGTCCCATATGCCCATGTCCTTCAGTTTGTCAGCTAGAGATGGAACACATGCATCTATGGCTATGATCAGCTGGTCAGATTCTATAGGTCTGTGCTTCATTTGAGCCAGCTGTCCTCTCTATCTATCTAAAAAGCTTGTGAAAGGTTCACCTGATCCTTGCATCATATTTTGTAGCCCTTGGAGAGATACTTCAAAATGTGAATTCAACTTATACTACTTAATAAAAGCTGAACACAGCTCTTTCCAGTCTTGCTGAACATGTATATCCAGAGTGTAGTACCACTTGATAGCAACTCCTTCCAAGGATAATGGAAACTGTTTGATGATCTGAGCTTTAGACAACCCAGTGGCCTTCATGTATGTGACAAACTGCTTCAGGTGTAGGTGAGGATCATCAATGCCAGTGTACTTCTTCATGCTTGGGAATTGGTATTTCAGGGGCAATGGTTCTTCCTCCAAATCCAAATCTGCATCCAAGTTAGCAAAGTTAGGATTGAGCCCATGCTTTTTTTAGTACAGTTTGAAGTTGATCCATTTGCCTTTGCATGTTTTCCATCCATTCTGACTCAGTTGGATCTACTGGTGCTTTTAGTTTTTCTCTAGGTGGCTCACCAACAATGGTTCTAGTTTCAGAGTCTTTCTTGCCAAAGGGCATATTCCCTACCATTTTAGTAAACATGTCCCTAACCATTTGCCACATGTCATTCCCAATCTCTTTCAATAGTTCTTTCTTGAAAGATGCAATATCAAAATTAGAGGGTCCTGTCATTCTGCTCCTTTGTAAAGTGGTCTCAATTATTTAATTGGATCCTTGACATTGATGGGCCAAATTACCTCTAATCTACTTCTAAACAAGAAGAGGCTTATGGCTAAGAAAAATGTGCTTGTTTCATTATTTTCATTGTTTTCATTTTTTAAAAGAAATCACAATGAATGTCATGTATGCATGAAATGCAGATTATTTATTTACAAGCACAAACAAATCACATAGCAAAACCTTCCAACCTTATTTCTCCCACACACGTGTTCAATGGTGAGTTTCTTGTCCTAGGATTATTGGCCAAGTTTTGATTATCAACAGGGGATAATAAAACTGATGTATGTAATAAAACTCTCAAGATGACACAAACAAGTAGCAATTCTTTTGAATAAAATCAAAGTCCATCTTGATGGGCCATAATGGGCCTTAAAAGCTCAATTTGGCATAGTCTATTGGCAATGGGCTTGGGCTTTATTGTAAGGATCGCTAAATAGAATAAAACACATACAATTTAGAGAAAATCCTGGGGGAAGTTGCTAAGTCATTACATGAGCTGAGTCAAGGGTAATAAGATTCGGTTCCCACAATTATATACATCTGTTATGTCTCCCCACTCAAGGGTCAGTGCGACGTGGATAAGTGCACGCTATGAGTATCAATAATCAAATAATTCACAACCAGGTTTGAGTGAAATGTAGGCAGCAAAACAATGATTATTGTCGTTTTATTCAGGACTGTTGTGCTCATTGTGTGAACATGTGTAGTCAATGCAGAAAATGCAAAGGAAATGAAGAAATAATCAAAGATGATAAATTACAAAACACTGGAATCAATTTCTCTATCCCCATGGAGTCGCCATTGTAGGTGGCGGGGTTTAGCGCGCGCCTAAGTGTTTGGCGACCATGACACTGTATGAGCTCGAATCCCACTAGAAAATACATAATAGGCTTGGGGCCCAAAATGGAGATGGAGTGACCACCCGGATGAAAGACGGGACACACTATACAACTGGATTCCATGGAGGTTCTTAGAAGTTGTCATCAGAGATCGGGTTCTGAAACTAGGTATGGGCTTTTGAATGCCCACCCAACCTTACAATTGGCCTCCATGTGTGTTTTGTATTTTATTATATTTGATTATTAGATCATTTCCTTATTATCGTTGAATTGCACTCATTTTCAGTATTATATTTAGTGTCCAAGTTTGCACATTAGCCCTTTTCATGCTTATTAACCCAACACTTGATCAAGTAATAATAATGAATTACAATCATAAATTCCAAATAAATGGAGGGAAGGATTAAGCATTATAACATTTTACTCAAGGAAAAATGAAAATAAACCATAAATAAACCCTCTTAAGAACTAATTAAGGAATTAAACATTCCTTAATTGAAAATCATATTAAAATCCTGCAAAACTGAAAGCATGAATCTTTCCACAAATACAGGATAAATCAAGAAGAAGGAAAAGTCCAATTTGTTAGTTTCATATATAATAAGCATAAATATTTATGCAAATATAAACAAATACTCGATTAGACACAATATATAAATAGATTACACGCAAAATCATGGCATATGACAAGAAAAATACATGAAACATGCAAATTATATGAAATAAGCATAACTTATGAAAGCAAAATCAGGCTAAACTCTTGCCGGGAGGCGATTGCGTCTTCAAAGAGGTGTCGCCTCCTAGGCAAGAGGCAATCTAAGATCGCCACATCACAAAGGGGCGACACACTCTTCAACAGAGCACAGCAGATCACATTTTCTTAACACTTAAGCAATCTTCTAAACAAAATTCAACTGAGCAAAGCTCAATATAAATACATGAAATATACAATTGATGATCAATACTTCATGCAATCATGCTTCATATATGACTCCAAATAAACACCAAACAAAATAACAATAAAAAACTAAGAAATGAAGTTTTATACAAAATAAGGAACTTCAAACTTGAAAATGATGATTCTTATTAATTTGATCAGTTTCAAAGCTCCTAACTTAACCCTCAGAACTTCGTTTGTTGCTTTTAGATGATCTCGAATGCAAGAACTCCTTCTTCCTTCTCGAGGATTTGGATTCCTAGGCCAAAACTCTCTCTTTGTCTCTCTTCTCTCTATTTTCTCTATTTTCTCTTCTAAAAAAAGTTCTTTTCTCTCCAAGCTCCATTTTTTTTAGACCATCCAACCTCCCTTCTCACTAGCTCCAAAAACTCCTTCTTAAGCTTTTCCTTTGCTTTTTCTCAATTCCCCAAAAATCATGACCAAACCTCCACCTTTCATTTTTCATCATTGTCTCTCCTCGTTTCCTCTCATTTTTAATCTCCAAAGTCTTATTTTCACGCACAAATCTAGAAATTAGAGATATACGGGTTCAATCCATGTGTAATGAGGCCAAAAAATATATTTAATACAAAGTAGGTTAGCCATGAAGAGGCGGTCGCCTCTTTGGCCTACTATGTTTGGACCAGAGTGGGCTTTGGGATTGGATTTGAAGCTTTGGGCCTTAGCTAGGTTTTGGGCTTTCGAGTCTATTTTAGAGAAGATTTCAAGTCCTTCTTGCATTCAGAACTCGTTCTATTTTATCATTGGTCTTTTGTTGCGGGTTGGTCAAATCAAAAATGTCTACAAATATTATTTAGAATAGTACTAAAATATAAAAAATATGAAATACATGGCACTTCAATCTCATAAAAAGATCATAGAACAAATTTTACGATAAGGCCAACCATTGTAATCAAAATCGTACTTATCCCTTAGAAAAACTAAAAAAATTTTGTGATTAGGATGGAGCATACTTTGCTCAAAGAAGTGGAAATTAAGGCTCTATGATGGTGACAATTAAATATGTTTTCAGTGATATATGATAATTTATTTATTTATTTTTTAATAACACATGGGATGACTTTGGAGGAAATGGAAATGGAAATGGAGCAAATTGACAACCAATTTGTATGGATGGACCCATGACATGTCGCTATTGATGGTCCAAAATTGTTAACGCTTTAAAATGGATGTTATCTTAAATTATTACCCTAGTTTGTTTTATATATTTAATCATAAAGACGTATTACTATAAATAATATCAAATAAATAGGAAAATAATTATTTAAGCAAGCCCAATTCGACTAGCCAAATGGAGTCGACCTTGGCTAGCTTAAATAATTATAAATTTTAATT